>VUQR01022711.1:0-22192 GCA_015108515.1 Hemichromis elongatus
ATATCTATTTTTATATATTATGTATATAGTATGTATATATATATATATAAATATATATATATCTATATATATATATATTTATATTGAGCCCCCCCCCCCTTTTCGTTTTCTTTTTGCACAGTCGAGGAGCGTGTCAGGTTCATTTCACTGCGTGTTGTACCTGTATAACCTGCACGTGACAAAAAAAGAATCTTGAATCTTGAATCTGATGGGCCCAACGACTTCGCTCTGCGGCTGTTTGGAGATGGCAACCTCTCACCTGAGCCTCAGATATTAATCACAACTCAAACGCTGATCAACGCTTATCAATCGATGTGAAAATTGATCCGACAGCAGCGATTAAACAGAGCGAGCATCTCCTCGTGTTTAAACTCCATTCGGTTCATCATTTGGCGTTATTTCCTGTTTTATTTTGTAATTTCTCGCCCCATTTCATTCCAGGTCCACTTCTTGCCTCACCTGTGCACGATCCGGTGAGGCTTCGCTCTCTCTACAGTTTCTAGTTCTGGATTAGTGCGGACTGTTAATTAAGGATAAAATGCTGAGCTTTGATTGGTCCTTTCTTCCCATCATCATCAAACACAGATGATCACTTGTGTTTGTAACAGGAAATACTTCAGAAGCCGTACATCCCGTCAAAATAAAGCAGTTTGAAAACAGCTGCAGGACGGTTTTAACTGTTTGAAATCACAAAGAGCTGATGAAGCGTGTTTGTAATGAGCAGGAAACACACGGACTCTCACCTTGGATGGTTTTAAGTGTGACGATGTTCAGGTCTCCGTGGTTTCCATGGTTTCCATGGTGTTCGTATTGCTGCTCTAAGGCCATCAGCTGACTGAAACGTTTCAAAAGTCAAATTCTGCTGCCATCAGGTGAAACTAGACCTGACAGTGATGTTACTCTGCCGTCACGTTTCATTGAGTCTTTGGCTTTGCTAAACCCGCATCACAGTAGTAACTGTAACTGTATTGTGATTACAGTAAGGTGTAACAGCTGTGCTTCTACGTGTGTTTGGGTGTAGAATGTCTGGCAGGTGTTCAGAGAAGCAGAAGGAAACACGTGTGTTATATTCTACATGCTACACGCAGAAAGGCGGTTTCAGGAAGAGGACGCAGTGCCACACCTGCAGCTTCTCTGGTGTCCAGCAGAGGCAGCACTGAGTCACACGTACAGCCTGAAACAAACTGATTGGTCTCTTTCCTCGTTCATAACACCTGCAAGAAGGGAGGAGCCTTCTATGACTCAGCCATTTAAGATTCGTGTGGTTATTGAAAACTTTATTGACACCGTGTCTGTAGACAAACACGTGCAGGCGCCATTACACAGAGCTGTTTGGTGATTGGGTGTCCTGATGACACAAACTGATTACAGGACACGAAAGCTTCTGTTTTCTTCCCCCTCCCCCGCCCGCGCAACACCACTTTCTCAAAGAAACCATTTGTCTAAAAGAAAAAACATCAATCAGTGTGGTTGCTATGGAAACTGGGGAGGCGCAGCGGCGGTGGCAGCGAGGAGAGAGAGGAGCTCGCTGTTTCCTGACGACTTTGAGAGAAACAGATCTGATCAGCAGGAAACAGCCAGGTGAGAACTCATCTGTTCATTCATCTCTGATCAATACCTGCCTGATGATGTCATCGGCCAGCAGGTGGTTTCCATTAGAGGGAGAGGACGTTTATTTTGGAGGCAGCAGGTTATTGAAGCGTGATCTGGAACTTCCTGTCACGATGTAAACACTTGGAGTCCGAGGCCAACTGGAAGTGATTGTGAGGGCATACCTGAGCTGCACTGACTCACCTGAATCAGGAGACGATGCCTCCTTCTCGGCCCCTCGATTTCATGGGTCAGACTCTTTTTCGACGTCTCACGCAGCAGCTTTGAGATGAGTTTAGGTGAGTGCCCGGACCTACCTGTGGATGGTCAGCTGATATTCGCTCCCACGACAACAGAGTTCTGGCTGATTGGAGCTGGCTCGGACCTGGATTATCGAAGCCCAAGAAGCGGCTACAGCTGTTCAAAGTCCCACTAGGCTGGCTGACATGATAGACGACGTGCAGCGCTGTGTGTACTCAGACTGTGTTACTGTACGCAATATGGATACGATCTTGGAAAAGAAGAACAGGAATTGAGAGACCTGGTGACCGGTGACGGACAGAGCAACTGTAAAACTGGATGCAGTTTGTTCACACTAACCTAAACAACTACCATCTTCATCTCATGTGCCCCCCCCCCGGTGCCAGCTGGATGCTGAAGGCAAAAGCTGACTAACACAATTCTCCTTCGATAACCAGACTGTTGCTGTTTTGCCTGCCTGTGTGAAGGGACCACGTCTCTCGGCTGAACACATGATGATTGTTGTGCTGAGGTGTTCCTTCTGTTCTCAAACTGATCTCCCTGTTGAAGCTCAGTCTGGGCGGAGCTCTGTTTGCTCCTCGTTTTTCCTCGTGTTGTGCATTTCCCATTGTTGTACCTCTCTGACCTGTCCTCCTCCCCATGTGATGTTTGTGTAATGTATGTATGGTCAGAAGGGTAAGATGGTGCTGACATAAGGCCAGCAGCCTTAGCCTTAGCCCTCAACCTTCGTGATCAATAAAGTTTCATTGAATTGAATTGAAATACTGATTCTAAAATCATGTTAAGCATTCAGTGTGTGTGTAAGTGTGTGTGACTTTAATAACCTGTTGTTTATGAATCTGTGTGCAGGGTTCGACAGGTGCCTTCAGGAAACATTTTCCTTCGATGGTGATGAAGGACAGGAAGAACGTGCGGCGAGCGGAGAGCGTCGGCCTGAAGAGGAAACTGACGGGTCCTCTGAACCTGCTGCTGCCGGGAAAAACCCGAAGCAGGAGCGAAGGGGAGGAACCACCGGAGGAGGTGGAAAATGAAACCACTGCAAGACGTTCGGGCATCGCTGTTGAAAGAGGAGCTGAGCTGAAAGAAGGCAGTGGCATGGAGGGAGAGGCTCCACCCACAGGAACCTGCAGGGGGCGCTGCAGAAACAGGAGGACAGGCAGGTGGTGGAGGTGGTTCTCCTCGGAGCTCATTTGCATCAGAAGGATAAAGAAGAAAGTTGAGAAACGACCAGAGGAGCAGCAAAAGTATTCAGAGGTGGAGCCTCAGTCACAGGAGAAGAGCATTAACAAGAGGGCGTGGCCAAAGTTCAGGAAGTCCTGGAATTCATCAGACCAGCAGAGGGAGGAGGTGCAGGGGGAGGCCCGGAAAAGGCTGCACAGGTTCTTCATCAGAGGAAGAAATAGGCGCCCACAGGAAGACACGGCGGCGGTGGGAGTGGCTCAGACGGACGCTGTTCAGGCGACGGTCATAGTGGAGACAAGTGTCCATAAGGAGCTTCAGAGCTTGTTCCAGAGCTCCTCCTCCTCCCTTCAAGCACCGGCGAACAGTCCGTTCATCCAAATCGAGCTTTGCCCCCAGGAGGAGGAGGAGCAAGAGGAAGAGAAGGAGGAGGAGTGCTGGGAGGGCAGCTCTTCCTCACAGAACCACCTCCTCCTCCACCTCCTCGGTTTTGACCACAGTGAGCGGCGGCTGCTTCAGACGGCTCACACGCTTGTCCAAGCCGCTGTGAACGCTGCTGTGGATCAGCTGACCAGAGAACAGCAGAGCAAATGTGACCACGCCTGAGGACGGGGAGGAGGCCGGGAGGAGGCCAGGAGGAGGCGCTACAGACACAAATGAGCGTCTGCGGTATTTACTGTCTGCGCAGAACTTTATGTCAGGTGGAGTTCAACCCAGAGCTAAAAGATGACACGAACACGCCGACGAGCCACGATGGATGACGTGTAGGAGGGGCTCAACACCTGGATGATCATACCGATGTTTTTCTCTGGATCAGCTGATTACTCTGTGCCTGAGAGTCACAGCTCAGGGCTTGTTGATGATCTGTTGTGACCTGCCTCAGGCTGTGCTCATGAATGATTGATCTGTATAACGTCACATGTTCTGTTTGTCGTAGTGATGGTTTAAATAACTCTGATCTTCCTCGCAAACGCTTCACTCCTCTTCTTAAAGCCACGGTTTAGAAACGATTGCTACAAAGACAGGTGGTCACAGAAAAGAGGTTTAACAAGAGGGCGGGCCAAAGGTCAAGACCAGCTGATGTAAGGAACTCAGGTGCAGACAGGCGAGTGTTTGAATCAGAGAGCAGACTGATAGGAAGAAAAGGATATTTAGAGGTCGGAGCAACTGGAAGTGACATCACAAAACCTGAAGAGCAGAGAGATGTGAGCTGAGCTCTGAACTGAAGGTCTGATGATGAGCTCTTTGGTTTCTTTCACGAGGACATAAATATCCTCATCATGTAAACTCGAGGTTCTCGCTGATGTTCTGCATGTTTCTGTCTATAGAAAAGACGAATGGATCTCCTTAAACCTGCGTTTTCTGCACCCTCCAGCAGAGGGCGCCTCCTCTGGTCTGTGAGCAAACGAACCTCCTGCCTGCCTGATCTGAGCTCAGCTAAACAGGAAGTTTATTTTGGAGATTTTGGTCCTGTCTGTCAAAATTTGGGGACAGATCACAAACATTTTGCCGTGCACTGTTTTATATGCAGTTAGATGTTTTTTTCCCCTCAGGTTTGTGTCTCTAATTAAAATAATAGAATGTAGAAATGAGTTTGAATGCTTAACTTTATTCAACACTTTGTTTACACAAAGTACAATTAGAAGTTATTTACATGATGAAACCTCAGACACGTGTTTTAATGAAATAATATCAATGATCCTTTCTGCCAATAACCAATACATGATCCCTCATAGATCTCTGATTAGTCTAACTTTAGTTGTCAGCAGGAATCGGCTGACTCTGTTTCCATGACAACAACCTCTCATCCCTGAGCCAACAGAGCTGCTGATGAAGGTGAACACGTGAAGGTAATACATTGCGTTCAAGGGTATTAATAATAAGCTCAATTAAGTCAAAGCTGCAGCTTTTCACAATAAAAGCTCGTATCAATCACTTCTTTTAAACTGAAAGTACAGAAACTGTTACAGTCAGAGATTTTTCATACAAGAAGGTAAAAGCTTTTTACTATTTAAAAATTAAAGTGACAAAAAGATGAAAATAAAAAAATGTCGGGCATGTCCTTACACCTGCTTTAATGCTGCAGGAGAGCGCTGCACCGGCGGCTTCATCGAGCTCAATGCGTCTGAACTCTGAGGTCCTGCTGGAGTCACAGTGAAGCTTTGACACATGTCAGAAATCTCTCACATCAGGAAACAAATTACAGAAAAGAATTAAGACAAAAGAAAAAGTACGGACGAGTTCAGCCTCTGAAACAGGAAGTGTTTCATTCTGATGATGTCATCTCTGTGTAGGAGCTATCCACACCTGTCCACACCTGTCTGCCTGCAGGCACACAAACAAAGTGTAGAAACTGTCAGAGTCATGAGAACCCAAACTAAAACACATGGGATCATTTATACCTGTACAGTTATTTTGGTTGCAGAGTTGCACGCTGATTGTGACAATAAATCAGTTCTGATAAATTGAGAGGAAACCCTGGTAGGAATTTGAAAGTTTGAGCTGCGTTTTACCCGTCGATGTTTTACCTCCTCAACTTCAGGAGGAATCGCTGAGCACTCTGCACCGTGTTCTGAAACAAAGAAAAACCACATTATGAACCGATTAACCGTCAGACCTGCCAGCACTTTAAGACCGCCTCCATTTTCACTGTGTCTCCTGTGAAACTCCTCAGACTTGTGTGTTTGTTTCCCAAGCTGTCAGAGTGTCTATAACGCACGGTGCACATGCACCCACCCACACACTGCTTACAGTTTCAGCTGAGATCCAGATCAGTCGATATGCAGACGACATCCTGTTGTACATATTAGATCTTAGACCATCAGGCTCCATGTTTACCAATGTTTCACTTTGTCCTGCACATACAGCATACAGTCAGGTCCATTTATATTTGGCCACTGACACAAAATTTGTTTTTTTACCTGTTTACTGAAACATATTCCACTTATAGTTATATGATGGACTCAACATGGACACCCTCAGAGTTCATTTGAGGGTATTCACATTCAAATTGGATGACAGGTTCAGGAGTATCAGCTCCTCAACATGCGCGTCCTCTTTTTAAAATGAAAAGTAATTGGACAGTTAACTCAAAGGTGATTTCATTGGCAGGTGTGGGCAATTCCTTCGTTATGTCATTATCAATTGAGCAGATAAAAGGCCAGGAGTTGACTTCAGGTGTGGTGTTTGCATTTGGAAGATTTTGCTTGAACAGACAACATGCAGTCAGCGGAGCCCCATGCAGGTGAAACAAGCCATCCTTAAGCTGTGACTACAGAAAGAACCAGGAGAGAAATATTAGGAGCAGCAAAGTCTACAGTTTGGTCCATGCTGAGAAAGAAAGAAAGCACCGGTGAACAACACAAAAAGACCTGCACGTCCAGGGAAGACAACCGTCGTGGATGGGTGAACTGGGGAAGAGAAACCGCTTTACGACAGCCAACCAGGTGACCCACAGCCTCCAGGAGGTAGGAGCATGGATCTACCAAGAGAAGGGTTCAGTGCAGGGTGCAAGCCACTGGTAAGCCTTGAGAATAGAAAGGTTAAATTAGACTTTGCTGAAAGACATCTAAAAGAAAACCCAAAAGGCGGCAGCCTTCAGGAAACACATTCTTTGGAGAGATGAAGAGAAGGCGGCGAACAGCCCATGATCCAAAGCATACCACATCATCCTGCATCATTTGCTCCTGTAAAAGTCATATTTGTATATATTAGAGCCATTTCTTATATTTTGTAAATGTTGTGATTTCTTGTATTACTTATTTAGTTCAGCCTGTTACTCTTATTGGCGGGGAGCGACTAGCCCACATCCTTCCTTCAGGGATTATTAAAGTATTGTGATTCAAACACAGTGGCAGCACAGGGACACAGGACTGAGGACGCTGAGACAAACTGTCTGCTCACGTCCAGCTAAATGAGTCTAATTGATTGGACGGCGTTTCATAAAACACGCGGCCAATGACCCAAAAAGCAGTTTATAAAGCAAAGAAGTGAAATTTTCATGAATGACCGAGTCAGCCAGCTGGCCTTAACCCCACTGAGCATTTCATGTGTTGATGTCCACGAGTGTCAGTTTCTCATCCAACTTAGAAATGAATATTTTATTTTCATTTATTTCATTTGTCCGATTACGTTTGAGCCCCTGAAATGAAGGAATTGTGTTTTTAAAAAGAATTCTCACATTTTCATGGAATCTTTTTGTTCAGGCCCCTGACTCAAAGCTGATGATGCACAGAACCACAACTAGAAAACAAGCCCGTCCAAATACTTATGAACCTGACTGTATTTAATCAGATGTTTAAACAGGCTTCACTTTGTTTAGCTGCTCTGATGAATGTCTGATTCGTCACCTGTTAGAAGGCTGTGTTCTGATTGGATGACAGAGAGATGACTGAACCTGTTTCAGATTTTCTTTTATACATCTTAAATGATTTGACTTCATTTGAATTTGATAAAAAATTAAATCATATAATGCTTAAACTAAAAGAGTAAAATATGATGACATCAAAAAGGAAAACAACAAATGAAAGCTACCTCCATGAGCATGGCCACCGTCATTGGCCCCACCCCTCCTGGAACAGGTGTGATGTATCCTGCTCTCTGACTGGCTGACGCATAGTGAACGTCTCCAACCACTCGTTTACCGCTGGGCCTCGTCTCATCTGTTGCAGGGGTCAAAGGTCACACAGTGAATCATTTTAAAGAATTCGTTTTAAAGCTCTAAGTTCTACATTTGGACTGCAGATCGTTTTAGGATTGATTCACTCGCAGGATTGTTTCCAGGGAAGCTCCGCCCAGCAGGCGTTCCTGGGCTACCTGGGCAGAAGAAACTTTCCAAAGGGACATTTAGAACTGCAACGTCTTTGTCTTCACAGAGACGTGGCTGGACCCCGACGCAGCCATTGTGCCTGAGGAACTCTCACGTAAATGCTCGTTGCTCTAGTTTTGCACAACCTGTAAATACTACTCGTCTTAAATTCTCAAAATATTTAATACTTTTTTCTCTTATTATTATTATTCCTGCTACTTTCTGTTATTTTCCTCTTCTTATAACTGCACACTCTCTATAGGCTCATGTGAAGCTGAGGAGCCAAATACTGTGGTTATGGAAACATGTGGCTACGCTGTTTATCTGTACATGACAAGGAAACTTCCTGCTTCTGATTGGTTAAAATAAAAGAAGAAAGGTAAGCTGCTGGCTGGCAAAAGGAAGTCAATAGGTGTGAGGGGACGCTGGTACCGGGGACGTGGTTAATCCCACAGTCGATGACCACGGCGCCCTCCTTCACCCACTCTCCTCTCACCATCTCTGCTCGGCCGGCCCCCACCACTAGGATATCAGCCCGGCCCACCTGCAGACAGGAAGCTCATAATCAGACACAGGAAGTATTTGAATGATGGAGACGATCTGTTCTGTGTGGGTGAGTCTGCAGGGGTGGTTTGCTCCGCCCAGATTACAGGGGGCAGAGCTGGTTTTAAAGATGATTTTGTTTGAATTTTCACTTTTTAATGTTGCTTCTCTGAGGTTAGCGTTCCTTCATTTCTTGATTGATTTTGTGACTGCGTGTAGTTACCTGCTCAGGTAGGTCGGGTGTCTTTGAGTGGCAGGTGGTCACAGTGGCGTGGTTCCACAGCAGCAGGTCATGCATCGGAGCGCCAACGATTTTACTGCGACCAATGACCACCGCGTGCTTCCCCGCCACGGACACGCCTGCACAGGAACAGGAAGTCACAGGCCGTAGTGTTTACTGGAACTGTCAGTGATGAGTTTGTATGTCTGATGAACAACAAACACGATTTCTGATCGACCGCGGTTACAATCACGTGTCTGCAGCAGCTTTTTACACATAACCACCGTTTATCCCCAGAACACGTCTGCCGCTTTCAACGCGTGTTTCCTGTGGGACAGTGTTCCCAGTGTTCCCAGTGTTCCCACAGTGCTGCTACCTGTTTGTCTGATGAGCTCCATGCAGCCGTTGGGGGTGCAGGGGATGAAGCAGTCGTTCAGATCTCCTCGAGACAGTTTACCTGCATTAATGCAGCTCAGCCTGCACACACACACACACACACGCACACAGTGATGTGTGTTTGGTGATGAACACAGGAAGTGAAGCGCCCACTGACCCGTCCACGTCTTTCTGCGGGGACACGGCGTTGGTGATGAGCTCTGTGTCGACGCGGCTGGTGGAGTCCAGCGGCAGCTGCACAATCAGACCGTGCACGGACGCGTTCTCGTTCACAGACAGGACGCTGTGCAGCACCTGCAGGGCGACAGGAAAGGAACCAATCAGACCTTCGACCACGTGACAGAGAGAAGATGATGATGAAGACCATCTGACCTCGTCCTGCGTGCTTGTGTTCGGCAGGCGGATGTGTTTGGCTTCAATTCCAATCTGCAGGAAACCAAGTGAAGCTGAATTAGCTCACAGTGTGTGTGTGTGTGTGTGTGTGTGTACCTGTTTAGACATCTTTGCGAGGACCAGAAAGTGGCATGCTACGATACTTGTGGGGACCAACTGCCTCATGGGGACATCATGCCCAGCCCACGAGTTTGGCTGGTTTTGATGTTATGGTTCCGATTTGGTCATGGTTAGTTGAGGCTGAGGGTTTTGGTTAGTGTTGGATAACTGGGGAACCTGTGGCTCGCTCCTCCAGGGAAAGTGTACCGGACCAGCTGAGCGATGATAGAGCGGTGACTGACCGCGCACAACGTGTCGTTAAAAACCCGAAGGACTGAGCATGCTCCTGGCTGTTAGTCGTGTTTGTAAAGTCCTGTCTCAACAGGGAGCTTCTCTTCGTACAGCGTGTGAGGCAAATGTAGATTTCTAGCAGTTGAAGCCTTAAGTGAGCAGTTTGTTTGTTTGTAGTAAATGCCGCTGTTTTTTTAAATAAAACTTTTTCAACTCCAATCTTCCCGTGAGAATCTCATTTATGACTTCGAGCAGAGCTGGGTCGCACGGTTAGGGTCAGAGGAAACACTGTCAGTCAGATGTCCTCACTGAGATAGTAAAACGAGTCTGTGTGTGTGTGTGCGTGTTGGTCACCTCAGCTGCAGCCTTCAGTTTGGTGCTGATGTACAGGTTAGAGTCGTCTCTGTCTCCCACCTGAGACACACAAACAGCTGAAATCATTCTCGTCCTCTGACACGTTCGTCTCCTCCTGGAGGATCCGGAGCTGCTCCCTTACTCCTCCTCAGGAGCTCAGGAGTCATGCTGATCGTGCTCTGACCTCCTGCCTCGCCTCCACATGGGTGCGAAGGGAAAACGCAGCGCGCCTTCTGCTTTTTATTTTTGCATCGTTTGTGTTTTTAATTTCACTAACTGACCTTCTGACATTGGCGGTCGCTTGTTTACGTCCCCTCAAACCGCCGTGAGAGGAGGTTCATCACATTTTCACAAACGCGCTGAAAATCATGGCCACGCACTCACAGGTGTCACAGGTGTCTCTAATGTTCTGTCATTTACATCGTTGAGGCGCACACGTCACCTGGTCCCTGCTCTGCCGTAAACAGAAACGAGACCGACGTGGCTCGCCGGGCGGGAGGCGGCCACCAGTCTGTGTGTTTGTGTGAGAGGATGAGCTCCAGTCTGAGCTGTGAGTGGAGGTCAAAGTTCAGCTGACTGGTTTCATCCGGTCACAAACACAGGTGAGAAAGGTGTGTACAGGTAAACCACAGCGAGCAGGCCTGGGTAACGGGTTCACTGAAACCTGAGTGATGACTGCAGAGCTTAGAGCGCGACATCATCAGGTCACGGTCATTAGAATAAATCGGTTTGAAGCGTCGCTCCGCCCAGACGGGGGCGCTGCACTCTCTCACCTGCAGGACCACCAGGCCCGGTCTGAACCCAGAGAGCTGACTCGCCATCTTCTCCACCTCCTTCTTCAGTCTCTCCCTCACCATTCTGCACACACAGCCAAGGCTGGGGTCAAAGGTCAGACAGTTAACGGCCTCAGACGCCGTTCTGGTGGGTTCGGACTTACTTGGACGTTTTGTTCCCAGAGATGACGGTTGCTATGGAGCGCAGGCTTCGTTGGTAACCAGCAGCCCTGAGATGGAGCGAGCGGGCGGCCAAGGACAACATGACTGAAAGAGAGAGCGAGAGAAAGCTTCAGCTGACTGAACCTGATCAGGAAGGATTAATAATATGGACGGAAACATCTGGAAACATCTGGAAATGTGAGGGGTGATCGGCCAACCAGGCTTCAGGCGCTTTGATCAGCTGTGACTGTGATGCAGAGAAGGTCGGAAACCTTCGTGAGAAAAACACGTTTTTACTGTTTGTTTATCATCTCTGAACGTTTGTGCGGCTCAGACTGGACGTGACCAAGCGACACACACGAGCTCGTGACATCGACGTCAAACGTTCTCCTGTTTCCTGTTAGGACCACAGCGCCCGGAGGCCTCGGACGGACTCAAAGCAACGCAAAGCTCTGATGTGACGATGCGCCGGGGCGGACGGGGTTAACAACTGCAGCACGCGCCCACAAACCCTGAGCGTGTTTAACTGTTTCCCTTCACCTTCGTCCTCGTCATCATCAGCACAAAGAAACAAAGAGGGACCGTCTCTGAATCTGTGCCGATAGAGCAGCTCTGGCTTCAAACTGACAACGTTCACTCTTTCAAACCTTCAGTGAAGCATAAAAAGCTTCATGGAAGGTTTCGCAGGTTATTTAAAGATCACGTCACATGTTAATGATTACAGCCGCTCTGCAGAGAGGAATCAAAGCGAGACTTTTACGGTGCAGCTGCACACTAACACGCGCTCCTCTGGAGCTCAGCCACGTTTACCTCCAGCAGCTGGAAGTTTTCCACCATTCCCCAAACTTCAGGAAACTTCAGGAAAGCTGCTGAAAGCTGCAGAAGCACAAAGAGGAGCAGAAAGAACGGCAGCTTCATACCTGAGAGGCAGAGCGGCGGCAGTGACAAACAGCTGGAGCAGATGTTTCCGTGTCTGCGGAGCTTCTGTCAACGTATGGAAGTCCACCAGTGACAAACTTACTCTGTGAGGAGGGAGAGAGGAAGCCCGACAGCAGTTAATTATTGACTGTGTGTGGGTCACAGTCAGGAGCGTCTTTGTGCTTTTAAACGTCTGATCACAGTTCTGTGTCCTGAGCAGAGTATCACACGTGATTCACTCAAAGGTAACAGCTTTTATTTTGGTATGGTCAGTTCATGTGACTTATTCTATGACAAAAAGGAAATAATTATATAAGTCAATGAATTTGAGTAAAAAATAAAAGAACCTTGATCTCGTCTTCCTGCCCACACTGGGCCCACAGCCACTCTTCACTTTATTCATCTTATTTTGCTCACTGTAAGCGTTCCAACACAGGATGGCTGATGCTGGCCGTACAGCTGTGGCACAACGACACGCGTCACATGTGTCAATAAAACACAAGAATAATGAGATCAATGATACAGACGTGTTTGCTTCTCTGTTACAACATTAAACACAAACAGTCACAGAATTTATGACACTAATGTGCTTCCATACAGGTAACCTGAGCCTGTGTGTGTGTGTGTGTGTGTGGGAATCAAACCAGGAGAACTGGACTGATACCGGGACGGTGGGTCAAAGGTCAAACCACAGGAAATGGGAGGAACAGACCACACCGCTCTCAGCCAATCAGGCACCAGCCTGTCAGGGAGGAGGAGGGACTTGGTTTTCCTTACATGGAGCCACTCGGCTGCATTCTCTGGCGCTCGGCTGTTTAGAGGACACAGTGCTGTGGTGCTTTCTGGGAAATGTAGGATCAAAGTAAAGAAGGCTCACAGAGCTGAGACAGCTCACCTGCACATTCTGCTTTCAGGGCCAAAGCTCATCAAACCCAAACACACACATCAGAAAACCTTAATATACGCTCGCATCAGTGTTTCCGTTGAGCTGTCAGAGCCAGACCTTTAAATGTGTCTGCATCAAAACACAAAAGGACACAAGAGGACACAACACTGGACACATTTAGCAGTTTTATGACTCATGAAAATTATAATAAGTTATCTCAGTTTTAGCAGGCAATTTGTATGCTGTAGCTGCTGTGAGGTTATTGTACTCGGCCCTGAAAATCTTAGAAATATGGTATCTAACCAGACTCTTACTGTGGATGGCATTACCTCAGCCTCCAGTAACACTGTGAGGAACCTTGGAGTCATTTTTGACCAGGACATGTCCTTCAATGCACATATTAAACATGTAGGACTGCTTTCCTCCATTTCTGGATTATCTCCTGAGAACTGAAGAAAATGAATCTTCCCATTGAACTTCTTTTGATTTCCTTCTTGTCTGAGGCTAAAAGGTTTCCCTCAAACACCTGAGATATCGATGGAAAGCCTGGGATGTCCTCCGTTTAGTACATCTGGACTTGGTAAGGTCGCTCAAATAAGGCGAAAGATATAGAGTGTAAACAAAAGTGGAGGATGATACAGAGCACATAAATGAACAGGCTGTTCTCAGGATTAAAGATATTCTGTCGGACTGACTGTGAGGCTGTGTTTGCATGTGACACAAAGTGAATAACACTGTTATGTGCAGGCAGGAGTGGTGATAAGGAGGACCCAGACTCTCAGAGGCCAAAGGGTGAACTCAAAGCCACAGGTTGATTGGCTGGTAGGGAAAAAAACATACTAAACTAAACTGATTCAACTAATACAGCAGGAGACACACAGCACAGACCGCAACGCTGACACAGAGAAACACAAGGCTTAGACACACAGAGGGAGCCATCAGGGGGTGGGGAACAGCAGGGAAACACGGCTGGGACCAATCAGGGCTAACGAGACAAAGGAAGTGAAACCACAAACATTAACATAAGACATAGACCTTCAAAGTAAAACAGGAAACACAGACTGAATTTACAGACAGACTCACAAGCAGACACTGCAACAGAGGGACCGGAGACGTGAGACCAGGGCAGAGGGACGATGGAAGCAACCGAAGAACCACAAAAATCACACGGAAACCAAAACCTTCACAGCGATAAACCAAAATGAGAACACCTAAAATGACCCAGGTACCCCAACAAATAAACAGGTGGTTCATGGACATGAACAGAACGCGTCATCGCATCATCCGTGGTGCTTAAACTTTGATTGGTCACACACACCAGCCGTGTGTGTGTGTGTGTTGGCTGTGAGTGGATAAGAAGGCATTTATCAGACCTGCTGCAGTTCAGTCTGTCACCAGCAGGGGGCAGGCTGAGTCTGTGAGGTCATACACTCACCTGTAGGTGAGTAAAAGTTTTCAGCACTCGTAGAAAAAAATGGATTTTATTTGCTGTTTTTTCTGATGAGAATAAAAACTACAAACTTTATGCCCATGACCCTTGTTGTCTCCTTAGCGCCACCTTCAGACTGAACGTGTGCGTGCAGATATAGACAGGCATGTTTTATGTAACGCCTTGAGGCGACTGCTGTTGTGATTTGGAGCTATATAAATAAAACTGAATTTTATAAAGAGTGAGTAAAAAACAACATTGCTGCATCACAGAGTACTCAAGTGCTGTACTGCATTAAAGTACTCGAGTATTTCTTCCACAGGCAATTTAATCTAATCTGTGACGCTGTTGAGATTCATTTGTTTACCTCCAGCTGCAGACACACACGACGCCACACAGGAATCGAACCCACGCTCCGATCCTCTGCGCCGTAATCACGTCTGATCAAATACTCCGATTGATCCGAAACGATGGGCGCTAACAGTGATGTCACTCGGCTGGGACAGACTCTGCTTCCTTCACATGAGAGGTTAAATCCTCACTCGCCCTCAGGCTGGACACAAACCTCTCCAAAATAAAAGCCCTTCCTGTGTGCTTTATTTGGTGTCAGTCCAGCGTGTGTGAGGTAAAGACTGGATCTGGACTCAGGGTAAATGAAGCTCTCGTGAGGTCCTGCGCTGTGTGCTGAATGAAAACTGATGGAGAATGAAACAGGAGAGCTGAGTGGGTTTGTCTGTGACGGCTCACTCCACCTGTCGCCGTGGCAGGTCTCACCTGCAGGTCCCGGAGAGCCGCCAACATCTGGGCCCAGCTGATAAACACGGGAACGTTTCAAACTTCTGCAGAAAGAATCTGGTTATTGATCCTGATCAGAGCGTCAGCTGCTTCCTGTTTCCTGTCTGAGCCGACAGCAGGAAGATGGAGCTCTACGGGTCAGTTATTTACTCAGAACCTGGAGGGTCAGAGGTCACTAAGCATACAGAGCTGACTCACCTTTGAAGAACGCGTCGGATCATTCCTGCTTCCTGGCACAGGTGAACACACCTGTCAGGCTGCTGTTTCACTGCACAGGTTGTTTAATATAAATGTGTTTGATGCCATGAGGTGACCTCGGACGTTACAGCGTCATGATCAACACAGGATCGGTATCCTAGTGGAAACTGTTTATTGGTTTAAAATGAAGAAACGAGGAAGAAGTGTGAGCGAGTTCATGGGTGAAGTGATGCTTCCTGCTGAGCTTTAGGGGGGACAGCTGGGCACTGATCAGGAGCACTGATACGGTATCGATCGTGTATGGATCTGTTGTTTCCACGGAGCTTCGTCTCGTTGCGATGGAGTGTTTTCTTTTCCTTTCCTGTCGTCATGGTGACCTCACACCCTGCAGCAGAATGAAGACCAGCTGCTTCTGCTGCTCTTAGCTGCATTCCTGTCGTTCCTGTCGTTCCCCCTCCTCCAGCACGTCAGGAGCAGGTCTGATGATCTGCCGTCTGATTGGCTCACAGGCCACAGGTGAGATGAAACTGTTTTCCTGGCTGATACTCAGTTCCAGCAGGTGTGACTCACCTGTGTGATGCAGCTGATAATCAGCAGGTGAGACAAAGAAAAGGAATGCAGCCCAGCAGCAGGCCGCCTCACTTCCTGTTCACCTGGATGAGAAGGGAAGGCCTCACATGATCACACTTTAACTTCACTCACCTGAGCAACCAAAAGAAAGTGAAATAAAAACGAATCAAAAAGATTTAAAAAATCTGAAATAAAATCAAAGAAACAGAATAAATCCTTCAAACACAAACAGGCCGACCTGCTTCCTGATCTCTGTCGCCCCGGGAATCGAACCGTAGACTTCTCAGACAACAGAACTAGTGCATTTACAGATCAGGTGTGAGGCAGCTCTTACTTACACTGCTGGGGGCTTCCCATAATGCAGTGGCAAGTGGCCCCCGGGCCGTGGGTTTGAGACCCCTGGTCTGATACATATCTTGAATTATGAATTGTACTTGACTTCTCCGTGTGCAGACGGTCCACAGCTGTGTGAGGCGCATCTTTACCTGCCTGATAATCAAACAGTGTGAAGTTCCAAGTGCACAGTGAGGGCCAAACAGTGGATGACTATAGTGAACAATAAGTCATTAGAACAAGGTAAAAGAGAGAAACAAAGCCGGGCATTAGTTAGTAGAGGTGAGAACTAGCAAGTCGAACACGCCGGGTTAAAAAGGTAAGCTTTCAAGTGTGATTCAAAGGATTGACTGGAGTCAGAGGCACGAGTGGTAGCAGGAAGACTGTTCCAGAGGTTTGGTGCTACAGAGGCAAAGGCACGGTCCCCCTAGTCCTCAGACGGTGCCTGGGCCACAACTGACCAGATGATGGTAGACAACGGCTGGGAGTATGGAGACTGAGCCTGTACCTACAGCATCGCTCTAATAGGATATTATGGTCAACAGTATGGAACGCTGCACGGAGGTCTAGCAGGACACGCACAGAGAAGATCGTTGGTGACCTTCACTAAAGCTAGCTCCTCCTCCTGCTGAGAAACAGCTCCTGTGTTTGTGAGGTTGACTTTACAGCATGGGCCTGTATCATGCTGCATGCACAGATATGAAGAAACAACACAAAAACTGCTGACTCCTCAAATATTTCAGGAAACTACTCCAGCACTTCACAAAAACAGGAAGTCAGCCTTCTGCTTTCTCCAGAAAAAGTGAGTTTCTGAGTGGGAGACTTGGATGGTTGGCTGTGATTGGACAATGAAACAAAACAACCACACAGGCATATAAATGAGAGTCATCATTTCTCCTGTCAGACTGTTTCTGCTCAAAGGAGACGAGGACAAAGACAAGCACCACTGCTGCAGTGTTCAGTGCGTTACTCTTAGTTATGCCTCATTATTAGATGAGAAGCAGTGATATCTCTGTAAAAACAGTAACGGCGTAATTTAAACGAGAAATTTTCTTTCTATGCAGGTGTAAAAGACACCGAGACCACAATAACCACCAACACCGTCGTCATTCGCCACAGCTCCGGGGAAAGTCCTCTCATTTCTCGTCATCATGGAGTCACCATCGATGCTGCTCCTCATCCTTCTCTGGACTGTCGGGAGGTGTGAGGTTCGAGGTAAGAAAAGCCCAAATGACCGTGAGCGACGTCGTTAAATCACGCTCCTTGGTTGTGCTTTCACTGGAGTTCAGAGGGATTTCTACTATAACAGACTTCTGATTGGTTCACAGTTCATTCCACTCTCTCTTTTCCTTTGAATTCTTTTGTTTGTGTCATTTTCAGCTTGTGAAGCTGTTTTGCTCCACTGAACTGTTTTCATGTATTCAAAGCTCTGTCTTCTTGCCTTTTTTCTGCAGATCTGTCGGGGAAACAGTTCACGTTTCCCAACGACCCCAAAGGCGTAAACCAGCCCCGTGTTGCTCTTCGTGCTGACACCCGCTTGATCCCTGTCATGACCGTCTGCCTTCGCTTCTTCTCCCAGCTGAATCGGATGCAGGGACTCTTCTCTTTGGCCACCCAAGACCACTCAAATGCTCTGTTGCTGCTCAAAAATGCTGATGATTCCTACAAGGTCCACACTGGTGAAGACACCTATGTCTTCACAGACCTGCCCACCAACAGGATGGACTGGAACTCAATCTGTTGGACCTGGGATTCTCGGACCGGGCAGACCCAGCTCTGGTTGAACGGACATCGAACCTCACAGAAGTTGGTGGGACAGGACCATCTGGTCCGCGGTGATCTGAGCATCATTGTCGGTCAGGAGCAGGATGCGTACGGAGGAGGGTTCAACAGAAACGACTCGTTTGAAGGTGACATTACCAACCTGCACATGTGGGACCAGGTGGTGGCTGCATGCGCCCTCAGGTCCTACATGAATCAGGGCTCCTTCTCTCCGGGGAACCTCCTCAACTGGAACAACCTGAACTTTGAGGTTTCAGGGAACGTCTTCATCCAGGACACAGACGCTAAGAAACCAGTCTGTCAGTAAAGTGTTCGTACTGTGAGCGTCGGGCTCCGAGTTCCAGCTTCAAGCATTTTTTAAAATAATTTCCCCTGGAGATCAATAAAGTATTCTGATTCTGATTCTGATTTTTATGAAACAGCAGCCAATCAGTGGAGGCTTCACACTGGCTGATTCTGTGTCGTTGTTTTGAGATCAAATAAAGTTCCCATGTCTCATTCTGCTCGGCTTCACTTATTTATTCACAAGATTTACACCAACACAATACAGTCAACGTGTCACAGGTACGGGAGGTAAACGAAGTCACTGCTACATGGTCACACCTGCACACTGAAGCCAGCACACAGGTGTTTAGGTTATGCCTAGTTTCAGGGCTAGCGTCTGGCTGCTGCCGTTTTAGTGAGAGCTAAGCTGCGAGTTAATGCCAGCTAGCTTGGTTAGCATCCACAGACACATGATGATGATGATGGAGCTTTATTTGTCACTTGTAGTTTCCTGCAGCAAAACAGGACCTCTTCCAAACATACATACGTTACACAAACAGGTAGTGTAAAGAAAAACAATGAAAAGTACAACACAAGAGGGACGTCCTGGTAGGAGATCAGTCTGAGAACGGAGACCAAACAACTCCTCAGCACATGAATCTTCACACCGTGAAAACACATCACAAACATCAGGGGTGAGTTAGCCGGTGTAGGCAGCAGCATCCGGTCCTGTGGCAGGACATTGTGCTGGTCCAGGCGACCCGCCGTCTGCCTCGGGTGGGGGTGACCATCACGGGTGTTTGGGGGGGGGTATGTCTGTGTGTGCATGTGTATCCTCTGTTCAACCGTTTCCTTTCATCCGGTTTAGCAAAAGTAAATGGTTGGCTGTAGGACCTCAATCAACAGTCCCACCAGGCACGCGACGTGCCACTTCTTCCACCCATCCATCGTGTGTCCAGCAGGAAACGTCTCTCCAGGACATCTGGGCTCTCCCAAACCCAGGGTTGATCAAATCCATTTTCTTTAGGTTTTAAAGAACAAGTTGTGCCTGCTAATCACCCAATCCAAACCTTTGATTTTCAGTCCCAAACGCTGGAGCTCAGACGTCTTGGACAGTCTGTGGCAGGGCGAGGTTCCCACTTTAGAGGCCTCATCATGTCAGTCATACAGTGGTTAGCTAACAGCTAAAATGTTTCTTGTACTATCAGGACTTTTATGCCACAAACTATTTTTAAGACAATTAATAATGAAATTTGCTGATGCAAACACATTTAGTCCTTTTTATAACGCTGAACCTCAGCTCAGTCATAGAGTTTACATTTCTGTTTATAACTCCAACCAACAGATTTCATTAAAAACATTTCATTATTCAGTTTTAGGGGCTAACCCTGGTCAAAGTTTGAAAAGTGGAAATGTACAGCAGAGCTGGTTGGACAGATCCTCTCCTTCTACACTGTTCATACATTAGGAAAAAAACTTTATCCATTTTTATCCATCATTGTTTACAGGAGCCGACGGGGAGACCTCTGGTGTTGAGTTAGTCCATGACATCATTCAGCTTCATGTCCAAAAATAGATCCAGTCTAGATGCTCCCTGGAGCATAAACTGGAGAAAGTGAAGAAGAGGAAACGTTGACGGTGGTCCTCACCCTCTGTGTCCAGCTGTCACATCACTCTGATTCTGATTGGCTGTTCCACAGAACAGTTCTACATGTGAATCCAAACTGCTGCTGCTCCGTCAGAACTCATCAGATTGTCAGCTCCATCTGCTGGAGACAACACTGAATTACCCCCGCTGATATGTACGCTCTCTGACACGGACCGGGTCTTTCCTCACAGGTTAGACCGGTTTTGACGTCCCTGTGTTTCTCTGAGGTTTTGAGCATGTGACGCTGTGTTAACATCAAACACTCACAGACTCCGGGACGGACGAGAAGAACGAGCAGCTGCTTCTCTCCAGATGTTTTGTCCACACAGGAAGCTATGCAGTGCCTGGAAGCTGAGCTGAGGTGAGTTCAGGTGAGAATCCTTCCAGAGAAACGTGAACACGTGAGAGCAGGATGGCTCTGACTGTACAACACGAGAGCTTCCTAAAGCTGACCGGCTGCGTGGGCTCGTCACTGTGATTCCAGTGAAGAATCTGAATTTGAGAACATTGATTTCAGATTGAGTGACGTGTGTTTTGGTGGTGGGTGATGTGGACAGCAGTGACTCTAGTCTGACTTAACTCAGCGGTGAAACATGTCAGGAATGTCTGAACTGGTTTGCCACTTTGGAGCAGCTTAAACTTATTTTCTAAGAGTAAATTTTTAGAGTTCAGTCGTCTTATGACAGACTTGGATGCACTGACGCCCTTTTTGTTCCGTGTGTTTAATCTGGACATGACCTACAAATGGAAGAGGTTTGTTACTCACACAGTGATCGGGTTTGTATTAGTATGGCGTCTTTATTTATTTATATAGTGGTGTGTCAAAACCTGTGATTAAAGGTACCGAGGAAGAAATCCAGGATTCAGAGGTTTCATCAGGATGTGATGTGCACCCCTGGACACAGTTCAATATCAAACCTGTCCACAGCACAGGTGGATGTTCCACAGTCTCAGGTTTTAATCAGTCGCTGTGTGTCGCTCTCACACCGCTTGATCACATAATGAGGGCGACATGTAAAAATGCCTGAAACACAACAAAATAAACGCCAAAGTAAATCTACCGGCAGTGGTCACATGTTACATCCTGACTGTGTAGGAAACAGGTGCTTACACGTTTTCACATCAAACACATTTTGGGGATTATTGATCCATCAGTGCTGTTAGAGATCCACGACTGTCTGTCCTGTGCAGCATTCAAACAGCACGCAAATATAAGATGCTCTGAAGGTCTGAGTGACAGGGAGCTCCAACCTGCCTCAGCAATGACAACTAATGTGTGTGAGGATGTAGATTATGTTGTGCTGACTGTGTTGTGTCTGTGTGAAGGTGTGGCCTCTGCTATGGATCAGTGTGAGGACAGAGAGGAGGGAGCCCCTCCCTCTACACCCACTCTGTGTGGGGAGCAGGAGAGCCAGAGGTGAGAGGACCGTCTGTGACGGCTCAGCACTCACATCACTGCTCCATCGTTATCCACACTCAAAGCTGTGTGTGTGTGTGTGTTTATTAAAGTACACAGCAACAGAACGGATCTAAATCTCCTGGACCAGAAACAGAACCTGGACCTGGACCTGGACCTAGGGGTGTGTCCCTCGTGAGTGGACGCTCCTTCAAAGAGCAGCCTTGGTCTGAAACAGAGTAAGTTTGTTTTTGCAGTGACCCAAAGATCACACTCAGACCACAGATCAGAGTGTGTTCGGATGAAGGAGCAGCTCGTCCCTCTCTCAGCCTGGTTCTGCTGGAGGTTTCTTCCTGTTAAAAGGGAGTTTTTCCTTTCTACTGTTGTCAAAACGCTTGCTCATACATGATTGTATTATTACCTTACAATATAAAGTACCTTCAGGCCGGTGTTGTTGTGATTTGGTGCCATGTAAATACATTTGAATTGAACCTTCACCCTATAGAACCAGGGTCTTTTTCATCAGGCAAACTCAGGAGGAAGGAATCAGATTATTAGCGCTGGCCAGCTGATTATGATGATTTGTGAAAGCAGACAAAGGTCTCTGAGGCCTCACTTGCTCGAGTGGATGATGATCGTGGTAGAAGGGGCAGGGTAGGGTTAGGCCAGGCAGGTAAACGCCAGGGGAGTCTTTGTTTCCACAGTAATGAGCAGACAGCAGAGGAGGCAACGACGTTGAACTAACCTGGGTAACTGGGAAGCACGTGAGCAGAGAGGAGAGCACACTGACTGAAGTCGGACAGTCGGGGCGCTCCATCATCTCAGCGTAGACACGACCAGTCAGGGGTTCATACAGCTGATAAAATCAAAGTGTGTGCTGATCTGACAGCGTAGGTGGACTGGACACAACAGGTCACAGACAGACAGACTTAATGACAGACTGCACTGCAGCTGCACGGCTGCAA
>VUQR01022712.1:13291-23462 GCA_015108515.1 Hemichromis elongatus
CGTAGAATATTTTGGCTGGCAAGTGTTGCAAAAACGCATCAGATACAGAGTGCTGGTGCTGCTAAAGGGGGGTCTTAAACACACAGTTTTCTCTTCAGTGGATTTTTTTAATCTTGAATTGAACATGGGAAATGGTTTGATGGGTAAGAAAGCCATTAATAACTGTTACCTGCAGGCTGACATGCAACTAACTTTAAATCGAGGTTAAAAAGAAGCACACATCTTCTCTGCTCTAACCCCCTTTTGTGAAGCCTATCAAGCAGCTAATGAGCTCTTAAGATGATTGGGGTTTTGTTGAAAAGCACTTGGGCGAGCAGTCGAAAAACATGCACCTCGAGTTTCCCCCTCCTGCGGCTTTACTCTGCGTTAGAGATTGCAAGCCCAAAGTAACAGCAGGTAGTGAAAAGACCACCGCGGTGAAACAAGTGACTAAACAGTCTGTTACATAATTGAGTTTTGTGGACACGTAGTTTACACTGTAACAGGACATTTTAATGACTACAGCTCATACAGGTATTAGCTTGATGGTGAGAATGTGTCATTTAAATTCCAATGAGACAAAAGTTATACTATTTTAGACCCACAATTCATTATTTTAGGCTTGTTAAAGTTAGGTCCTAAATTTGTTGGATAGAGGTTTTATGATTTTGCTTTTGTACACCACCAGAAATTAACATTATTTTAAATAAACATGATTGTTTTTAATACTTAATGAAAATCATTTTTATTTAATGACGCACTAAAGTCTAAAACCCGTGGAAATCCCCTAATGCTGCGTTATCTCCTGAGGGTGGACGTGGCAAAGACCTTCCCTGCACTCACCTTCAGATGCTACTTCTCTGTCGGCCTTCGGTTTTATAAAAATTAAAAGGGTTCAGACGTTTGGGCTACGTTCACACTGCAGGCGAAAGCGCATGAAGTTCGATTTTTTTGACCCTATGCGACCCATATCCGATCATGGTATGACAGTGTGAACAGCACAAATCCGATATTTTCAAATCTGATCTGGATCACTTTCGTATGTGGTACTGAATCCGATGTTTTAGAAAGCGACTGCTGTTTGAACGGTCGTGTCGCATTAAATCAGACAGACGGCGATTATCAGCACCGGAGAAGACAAACGAAAAAGCATGGCGACGGAAACTGGAGACAGAGCGAGTCAATGGACAGAAACTGACGTCTGGACTTGATCAGCACACGGGGAGACAATTCTATTCAAGCTAAACTTTTAGGGTCGTATCGTAACCGGGCTGTGTTCGCCATTTTTACTTCCATAAACAGAGCGCGTTGTGTGTAACGTCTTCTTTTGCGCATGCGGGCCGCTTTGAGGGCCGTGAACGTTCACACTAGAGCGCGTTTGCTGTCACATTTTATTTGTAGTGTGAACAACCACACAGGAACAATCGGATTTGATCAAAAAATCGGAATTGAGCATTAAGACCTGCAGTGTGAACGTAGCCTTGGTCGAAATCTCATTTCTCATCTCCCATTTCATTGCCTTTAGAAACTTTTGGGTTCCTTTTATCCGTATGCTTTGGTTCCCTATCCATTTGTACTGTTTGCCAGCGTTTGGCTAATTATGAGCAGAGAGTACAACCCATTCATCCTGCTACGTTTATTAGCAATTACAACCAATAAACACTAACAGCGTAGTTTCATTGGCAGTCATGCATGTCAAACGTTTCCTCCGCTGCGTTTGAAAGATGACGTGCTATGTTTGGGATCATGAGCTCTTTCCCTCCTTACTTTCCATTCTGATATGTAATCTTGGTTTTATCTGTCCAAATAATCTTTGACAGAACTCTGCAGGCTATTTTATGAGGTTTCTGGCAAATTGTTATCTGCTCCTCTAGTTTTCGTGTATCTATCCACTTTCCTCTTCATACCCAGTTAAGGATCTGGAATCTACCCCAGCTGTCACAGGACAACACAGAGACAAACAACCATTCACACCAACTATGACCAATTTAAAATCACCAGTTAGCTCTAACTTTGTAATGTGGGAGGAAGCTGGAGCACTCAGAGAAAACCCACCCAGGCACGAGGAGAACGTGGAGACGCCACACAGTGAATTCAAATCCAGGATGGTCTCGCTGTGAGGCAACCACTGCAAAACTGTGCTACTCCACTTTGTTGTAACCTCAGTATATTTATTTATTTAATGAAGTCACCAGTTGATTGTAGACCTTGATGATGAGGAACCTACCTCCTCGAGAGCATTCTTGACTTGGTTAAATGTTATGAGGCCATTTTTCTTAAACATGGAGCAGATTTAATAGACAAGCTTTTTTTTTTAGTCAGTCCAGCTGTTTGGTCCTACTGAGCAGGCCAGTGCTTTTTTTTATTTTAAGAACTGTCCCAAACGACCTATTTGGCAACTGCCAAAATTACCAATTGACCAATAAATTTTGGACGTGAGGTTGATTGTAATTGATACTCTGGTTCAATCAGCGATCCACACAATGAATAAATTAAAAAGGAAAAATAAAAGAGCCATTGAGTTGACTAAATTTACCATGATCTTGCTGGTGGTTCCTCTGGGGTTCTCCACAGGCACAGAGTTATTGAAGACCAGAGCCCAGAGCAGCCAGACAGATTTCCCTATGGTGAACTTAGATCCCCCTGACTCTGAGAAACAGACAGTTAGACAGTGTGTTTATGAGGGAAAGTAGTACCTATTGGCTGATGAATTAAAGCCAGAGTTGGGGAGGAAAACAAATGCTGCAGGGCTACAATTAATTTTAAAAAATATTAAGAGATGACTTAGATATCCATTTTTACGCTCTTCAGAAGAAACTCATCACTCTTTGAGTAGCAACAAAGAAATTAAGATTTGTTCCACGTAGCTCACATCCATATGGAGAAGGTCACCGAACTGTTATCCATGATGGATAGTCCTGACCACCCTTTGCACCATTTACTGGGAGGCTCATTCAGCTCCGCTGCCACAAGGACAGATAGAGGAGATACTTTATTGCATATACTATCATCCTCTATAACTACTACTACTAGTAGTAATAGTAGTAAAAATATTTCCTATTTTCACTCATTCATAAAGACTTCCTTTTAGTCCTTTTAGTCACATAAGATCATTACTGAGGTCCAGCAGTGGTTTTGGATAATAATGCCTGGATAGCAGCAGGAAATCATTCCCAAGGGGCTTGAGGGTTACATCACGCTAAGATGGGAAAGGTGTCTGGACATAGGCAGTCTTTCATGGTTTCACAGAAAGTAGAGCCAATAGGTAACAAGTAGTGGAGGTCCTGTGGGGCTGGAGTGATCCAACAGGAATTTACATGAGAATGAGATGCAGAAAAAACTGTTTTATAAAAGTATCTCAAAGTGAAAGTATTCAGTATTCTGAAAAAGTATTGCAAGATGCTTGAAGGACAGAAACTAGTTGGTTTTATAATGGCCTGTTTAACCTCCAGCAGTGCATAGCTGTGTGGCCTTGGTGACACTGTGAACGAAACATTTGCAAGTCTGCCTAAAAGGAAGCTAGCAAGCAGAAGCACGTGGTCATCTGGACAGTCACAGTACACAGGACCAGAGCCTAGACTTTGAAAATGTAAGTAGCATTTCCACATGTGGACGCTGTTGCTGGCACACATTTGGCAATAGAGAACGTCAACATTAACATGCTGAGTTGCAGTGATTGTATGAACCAGCTGCCCTGCAGTGATCTAAGAAATGTCTCATGTTGAAAGTTCAAACAGATGTAACTGAGAAGAGGACTTATTTAAAGTTATTAAACCTGGCAGCAGACACGCTGGTGTTGAATGTAAGGTCATTACGCTGTGAATCACTATGCTGCGAAGTCTCAGAAGAATGAGAAATGAAAGAACAAAAAGAACCTGACTAGAGTTGATTGTTCAACATTGAAGGTGAAGTTGCACCATTATGGACCGACAGCCGGCATGTAGCTACGGTACAGATGTGTGCAGAGGATTACTTTGAAGTAACCGAACTACCTTTTCTTCAAGTAATGAGTGCACAAATTAAGCACAGGAGGCCCTTTATAGTGTCTTTACACTTTACGGTGTGTTGTATTTAGGTGAAGTGGAAGTTAATTTGACATATTTAAGTCACAGATTGGATAATATGTTACCTCAACTGCTTTTAAATGCTGTTGTTTTGTCAAAGCCACTGAGGTGTGAGCACAGGTTGGGAACCCATCACATATAAATCCTTAAACTCCAACAGTACTTTTAAATCTTTAATGTGTAGGGACCAGAATATTTTACTAAACCTGGTGATTAACTCTAAGTAGCGAGGGAAAGCAAAAAGCATGTTAAACAAAATAAATCAGCACTAAGCAAAAAGATCCCAAAGTGGAACACTACTACTACTACTACTACTAATAGTACTAGCTGTTAAATTTGTGAATTAAGTCAACACCAACCCGTCTCTGGGCTTTATGCTCATGGAAAAAAGGACTGCTATAGTACGTCTTATGCCATCTAAGACCTTTAAACCTCAGCAACTTTGATTGTATACAGTTATTGGACTTTTGTCAGGATGTAAACAATCGAAACGATTATATAATAAGATTAGAGTGAGATTTAAACATGCTCATACGGAGAGATGAAAGTTGAAGTTGTTTGGTACAGAAGAAACAAAGACGACGAGTGTGAAGAGACATCGACCCGTCACATGAAATGAGTTCACTTCTACTTGTGTCAGTTTGTTACAACACGATGAACAACTTTCCCAGGTTATAATTAAAAATAAACGTGTCTGGACCGAGACGCACACAGTAAATAGTTGCAATAATGGCGAAGTGACAAGTACTGTAAAAACGTCAACATCAACCACCACCGCGCAGTCAGCGTTTGTTTCATTATTATTAAATAAGCAACATTGTGGGTGTGAAGTGATTGTTTTGAATCATGTGCAGTCATAAAAAAAAAGAAAAAAAAAAAAGAAGTGGAACGCTTAATTATAATAATTTGGACAAACACCCTCCTCAAATCAGCCCCCCCTCGCTTACATAACTGACAAAGTGACAAGTTGGTAATAATGTTGTGAAATGAGCAGTGGTGGTGGGTTGATTGGCGTGCAGACACTGGAGTGACTCCGTCACTTACTCTTAGCGCTCTGCAGGCTGCGGTTGTATCCCACGGGGCTGAAGAACTCAAAGATGAAGACGGTGACAGCCACGACCGACAGGCACATCACAAACATCATCACCCACACCGCTGGGCTGTAGGGCTCTGCAATACACCAGCACGCACACACAACAACCAATATGAAAACTTTCACAAGTTTTCCTGACATTTGTTAATTAGCACTTAGCAAAATGGAAATCTGTGTGGACGGCGAACAAAGATTGATGCCTAACGACTATAAGTTTGAGAAGACCCTCGTCTTTCACTGCACTGAACTATTTCCGGTGCAGTGGATGTTAAAAAAAGTCTGTTCCTCCGATATGTAGAGTCAGGCTAGGGTTAGGATTAGCACACAGGGTTACTAAGACCTCCGAGGGTTAAATCACTAAACTAGCAAACAAAAACTATTCACTGCATGTTTTTATATCAGCCAAACCTGATGCTACTTGTTTAAGTTTAACTGTCACTGTGAACCTGACCTAAACAAGAAGCAGAGATAAAGAGACAAAGAGGAGTCGTTTGATGGTTTGCTGGGATGAGCTACAGACAATCGCAGTGTCAGCACTCTGCAGAACAAGCACAACCTGCAAGTGAAATAAAAAAACTTTTTAAACTATATTTTGGTGCAAAGTCACTGAACTTTTGACAGGGTTTTATCCACTTTGACCGTTGATTCTATACAGCACATACAGTCACATCCCAGTAACCATTGAAATTGCAGTTATGGCTCGCTCCATATTAATTCAGACAGGGGCTTGATCCTTTTCCCCTGAAATACTCAGACGCTGCAGAGTGTCAAGCTCTAAGTGGGACTCTACCATCGGTACAACTGAGCTTTGTAGACAGACTGCATCTGAACATTTGGAAAATTAAAGAGAAAAATAAAAACTAAAATATGCGAGATAGTAAAAAAAAATAAAGCTCGATACTGTAAATCATTCTGTTGTTGGTTCTATTCTGTGTCCAGTCAGAGTCACAGCCAAAACAAGACTTGTAATGAGAGAAAAGACATATCTCAAACCAGATAAAAGACTGAACGAGATTTAAATATTTTAGTCAAAAATAATATAAAACGTCTAAGTCCGAGTCAGGGATTCAATTTTAATGGTTTTATAATGTCCGTAAATACAGATCCAACATCCATATATTATAAATTTCAGGAAAAGAGATGTGCGCTAAATAATTTTACATATTGGCACTTTTTGTCTCTGCCACTGTGTCACTGCATGACACAGCAAATGAGCAGCCTTGTATTAAATTGTTAGACGTCTGGATGTAGACAGGAGGAAATTGTCTCTCCTCATATCAAGTAATGGGTGCTAGTCTAACTGCCGGCAGAGGAAACAAGCAGATTCTTCTGAGATTTGCCAAATTAGTGAGGGATTTGCTGCCTAGGCCGACATTGGCAGATGTAACACTAATCAAACAGCACCGGAGAGATGGGCTGAGCTACCGGGTCGCCTCATCAACACTTTAGTCTCTCCCTGTGTTACTTCCAGGATGAGATGCTAAATCAAACGTGACTGTGTGCTGACATACCAAAGAGTAACAAGCACTGTTTATATCTGAGGCTTTTAGCTTGTGGCTCCCGTGCAGAGAGACACACAGCGAGGGAGCAGGTGGAGAGGCTCAGGATTTATCCATTAAACTTACTGCCAGACAGGGTTAATATGCTTTTAAGGCTGCCAACCTGTGTGCCACAAGGACTGCGACCATGCATTATAATTACAGCTAGGTTTTCATTGCTAAATTGAATAATAATTCAATTTCATTCTGTTTATGATAATCGTTTTCTTTTTATTAAATTTTGGTAGAAACATTTTTAAATAAATCATGCATGGAGGATACATTTTTAACACAAAAAGCACGAAACTAGATATGCATCAGAAACACAAGGAGGCTAAAGACCTGAATGCTAATCAGGGTTTATGCTCGTACAAGCAGGCCACGAAATCAAGCTCAGGTGAAATCACAGCAAGAGAGCTGATGTCAGTGCCAGCCCATATCATCTGATGGCTCACATGACACGGTTTTAATTGACAAATTCTATTTGGAGTGCGATTTAAGCTGCTTTAGCCTGCCTAAAGGTGCTATGCATCTGCAAGCTACTTTGCAACCCACCTCCACATCAGCTTCTCCTTTTGATGCTATATCTGAGCTAATCGGTATAGGTTTGGCGTGCTTTAGGTGTGGTGGCTGTGGGTCATCTACTAATAGGAAGGTTCGATCCCTGTTTCGATATACATGCCAAATATCCTTTTGTTCAAGACACTGATGGAAAGCACTTAAACACAGAAACAATGCTTGTTCAAACAGGTGAATAACGCATAATATTCCCTCAAATAAGATCATTTTAGAGAGCGACGAAGGATCTTCCAAAGTGTGTAACTACAGTATGTGTACACGAGGTCCTTCTGCTTGAGCACAATCGTTGGAAACAATGTGTCCACCTGACGGTTACATTTCTTAACGAACGAGTCCTTCAGGAGCAGCAGGGAGGTTTTTACCAATTGCTTGTGTGCTGTTAAACGTATAATGCGAGAGGCATTGGCGCTTGCAATTTATGTGTGAAGATGTTCATGTTTGAATCGATTTAAGGTTAACAGTGCAAACAGCCTCTTTGCTTAGGTGCTGTTCTTTTATGTGCACCCATTTAATATGTTTTTATTGTGATGTTTAGTAATATCTGGTTTCATGCAGCAGTTCCTTTCATGCAAAGCAGTTTTTCTCCTTTAGGGAGATAATAAAGTAACCTGAACCTTAAAATGTCCCGAGGAAACGGACGACTACAGGAAAAAATAGATTTTTTTATTATAAAACATTATTTGTTGCAACCCACATTGGAGTTTTATAATGAAAATAAATGCTGAGTTTGTTTTAGCATATGTGAAACCTCAAGTTTGCAACGCAGCATCATGCATGATTAATAACGTAATAAACCGTGTGTCACAAAAACACCATAAAAGTTGCATAACAGTAAAATGAGTTATACATTTATAATCAAGAGTTGGATTGAATGGGTACGTTGGCTGACTTGCGCTAAATGTAGTCGATGGCTACTGTTGCTTTAAATGTTTTGTGCAACTTTTTGAATTTTCATATTAATTTATTTGCTTCCGGGTTTGAATGATTCGTACTGATTTTTGAAAAGCATTTAGTGACGTTTTTCACAAAAGCCAATAAATAAAAAATTGGTTGCCGGCTTGTTTTGTGAATGACTTTCTCTCTACAAAGACACTGTTTGGGTTTTTTTTTTTTTTTTGGTTTAATGATTGTTTTGTTTTCTGTGTTTAGTGTTATAGTGGAGGAGAGTGCACATAATAACAGTCATTAACAGAATGTTGAAAATTATACTACTGAGTAGAATATTCTTTGTAATATCTAATTTTAGGAGCACCTCACCGGCACAACAGACAACAGCGTAACAAAGCAAAACCACTACAAGCAGAGTTAAATATACACGTGCCCGGCATAGCACCAGTAGATGATCAATACAGTCCTTGTTGATGTACCCACACAAGAGAAGGACTTATTGCAGTGTCATTGTACTGATAGAATTATGCTGCCATAGTTGTCGGATAAATTGACAGCAAAATGTAAAGCAGCTAATTTGTGTGGCATTAGCAACACAACTGCAACAGTGTTGCTATGCTCTAGTGGGTTTAAAGAACTGTGGCTTGTACTTGATTTTTCAATTGAGCGTCAAACAAACAACTCTTTTGCGGCCAATCATTTTTGTGTATCTGTGAGACATTGAGGGAATTTTTTTTTCTAACCATCTCAAAGCGTTTTGTGTACGAGTTTTGTGAGCAGTGTATATTCTAAGGGAAGGGACTTAAAGGTGATTCGATATATTTGATTACAGTCTTTGGTCTAAAGGCATTTTCAAACTCAGCAGCAGCGAGTGCTGAACAAGCAAGGTTCGGGGAACTGTGAGTTCAAGCGTTCGACACAGCCGTGGATTTATTGACCTGCAGGCGTCGGCAGGTATTTGTCTGCACCCGTGGTTGAATCCAAATTGAGCTTGATCAGTTTTATTTCACTTTCACTTATCGATGACATGCGTACACATGTGCTGTGCTTTGCTATTAGCTTTGAGTAGGATCCATTGAGCTCTATTGTTTCATTCTGTTAAGTACTCTCTCAGTGATGTTTAGTTTCCAGCAGCTACGTCACCATTTTGCGGACGAGTGCGTTTAAGCAGGGAAAGTCAATTCGAGACGTGCTCTTTTCCAAAGATTGTCTCTTTAATATTCACACCTGGAAGCCACCAGCTAGAACCACAGTCTGGTACTGGTGCCAGCAAACAGGGCCACTGGAGTACAGGAGCTCAGGCTTGGGTTAATAAGGTGTATGTGGCCTTCTCAAGGGCGTTTTAGCAGCAGTCGTTAAGTAAAGTGACAATATTATTAATTCATTTTGGTCGGCGGCATGTTCCCAGCAGTAATAGACGGAGTCTCTTCGAACCAGATTAGGAATAACCCAGAAAAGTGTGCTGATCTAGCAGCAAACAACATGGACACAGTTTTAACATATTTAACAGTAAAATATTTTGAGCTTTTTCCTCACGCGCCAGTGCCCACAATGTGGAATACAGTTTATTAGTTCAACACTGACACTGGGTCAGCATGTACAGGCAGCCGCGGTGTTGCTATGCTATCACGATTAGAGACAGCTGAATTGCTGTAACACAAGTTGTTATTTGTAGTTGTTATTTGATTTACTTCTATAGCACGTGCACAATGTTTCACAACAATTCGGCATAATTAGCGGCTTAATCCAGAGTGCCATAAACAAATACGATCAACTTCTATGCCTCGTCCCACCAGAGCACTTCGGCAAATGGTATGCTAATATACATCACGTACACAGCAGGCCAAGGAAACGATCAGTACATTTAGGTCAGCCTGCCACTACACATTTCAGACTGTAATGACTCTCAACTGTGCAGAGGCACACATATAGAAGCACAGTTACCTAATATATTTTGATGTTTCTGGTAATATTAACACCAATACAATGACTGAGTCAATATTAACAACTGTAACAATGACGCTTTATCA
>VUQR01022712.1:25414-44888 GCA_015108515.1 Hemichromis elongatus
AAAACTCCCTTTTAACAGGAAGAAACCTCCGGCAGAACCAGGCTCAGGGAGGGGCGGGGCCATCTGCTGCGACCGGTTGGGGTGAGAGAAGAAAAGAACGGGATAAGGAAATGCACCATATGTGATGTGTCTAATTTAATTTTATACATTAGCATTTTCAGACATTCTTATCATCTAGACAGTATCATTATAAAATCCTTGTCAGTGACCTTTTCTTCCACGTTGAAAGAAGAAACTAAACTAATAAAAAGAGGGGGAGCTTTTATAAATGCCACACTACTGTACATTTTCTTAACTGCTTGTCCAATTCCAGGTTGTGGAGGAGTTGGAGCCTGTTTTATCTACCGCAGGTGCACCAGGTCATCACGATAACCATCACACCACATTTAAATCTTTGGTCAATTTAGATCCACTGATTAACCTGACAGCAGCTCGCTGGTGGATTCAAGCCTTTCATCTTTTTGCTGCAAAGCAACAACGTTAACCGCTGTGTCACCCACAATGGTATCAGATCTCTACGATTCAGTACCATTTATTCGTTTATTAACGAACAGCGAGTGCATTTCTAAACAGGTTCAGCATCATAAAGCGCGTCCACATATTACAGCTGCCTTTCTCACAGTTGGCCTCTTGTTGGCCTGCACGTGTCTCCCTCTCCACCTCTTTCGCCTCCTGTTATTACTCTGTGGCTTTTCTGAGACTCCTCCATCAGAGAGAATCGCCCCGTCTCTCAGAGCACTTCTTCCTCACTTGATTATTTTCTTGGCTGTTGACCTTTCCTTACGTGTTTGTGCTTGCTCTTACCTCTGTTTGACCTTAATTTTTGCTTTTATATTCCATGCATTCACGTGTGCCCGTGCACACACACACACACACACAAACGGCCAAAGCAACAGTATGGACTTGCTGTCAGACCTGTGGCCCAGCAGACTTAAGATAAAATGGCCTTGGGAGCCTTGCACCTCCGTCCAACCATGACATGTTTCAGATTGTCTCTTAAATCTCCTCTGACAGATGGATAGATGTACTACTGCAGCTGTGCAAGTATGAAATCAGTCCCTTAAGGAGTACTGCGAAGGAGTCAGGTCTATGATAGAAGAATATTAGTGGACTTTTAGAGCTGACTTGTTGTTATTATTGTTATTAAACAACCAAAAATGTAGAAGAAAAATCAATTGCACTTACTACAGACGGAGCTTCTAGGTTTTAAGAGGTTGTAGAGAGACGGACGATATATGGCAACATGATAGGAAGATTATTTTAAACTACTTATGACATAATTAGTCATACAGTGTATAGACGTTCTGCAGGTTTAATTTATAATGTACAAAAGCATACAGTATGTGTGGCGGTAGAATATGTGCTTCATTCACAGAGGCGGGTTTTAAGCACAGATGGAGGGTTTAAAAAGTAGTCGCCTGAGACGCTGCTCTGTGTTAACAAGTCATTTTTGCTACAGGGTATGATCTCATCTGGTCTGCACAACACACACACACACACACACAAATGCGGAGCAGCATGTCAACCAGGCGCTGCTCAGATTAAAATATCTGAGAACATCTGACACAGCTCTATCAGTCTCTCTATCAAAGCCACTCAACCTCTCTCTCTCTCTTTTGTGTTCGGTTTATAGTGGTACATGACAAGACTTTCTCTCTCTGTGCAACACCATCGCTTTCTCTTAAGCACATTCTACATCCATCCTTCCCTTTCTTTGTTGTCATTTCTCTATGCTTCCAACTCTCTATACGTCTCTCATAGTCCATCTTTTCATGGTTGGAAGTGGCTGGAATTAGTCTAAGAAGATTTGTAAATTAAGAGGTGTTATCTTAGGAGAGGCCAACTTTGACGGAGACATAAGCTGTATTTTTTTTTTTTTTTTTTAAATGGGGAAAAAAAGTTAGCTTGGATTGCTGTGGGGGCTTCTTTGAATGTTGGGAATGGTAAAGCTAACTGTGCATTTTGAGCTGTGCTTTGAGATGCAAAGTTTGAACCTTTTCAATTGGAAGACAAAAATCACGTCAGAAATGAAGGCCACTTATATAATTTAGAAAAAAAAATGTACAGTACTGTACAGAGTTATGTAAGCTATCAAGGCTGTTTTAGTACATTAGTTTAACCCTTCAACAATCCTTGAGATTAAAGGAAACTTTAAAGCACTGGCAAGTCCATTAGTGAATAATGGCTGATGCATCTGGGCCCTTTTGATGACTCATGTAGTTGTGATTCAAAAAAAGAAAATCAAAAACCAGGTTTAAGGATGGCCATGTTCCCTGAAGTGTGGAAGAGTCTCAGATGTCCAACGTGTACAGTAAAGTCCCACAGCATCCCAGGAAGGATTTAGTGGGAAATGAACTCTCATTTGTACCGTACCAATGTGCACCTCAACACTTTGTCCTCTTCTGTGACTCTCGGGTTGCAGGGTCACTGCTGTGACAGTGTAAGAGATACAGCTCAGACGCAGGTGGATGTGGATGCGATGGGACTTCCAGCTAGCAGCGGTGCTGAAGGTCTTTTACATCTTAGGTCAAATTTGTGTCAGCTGTGGCTTTTTTGTCTAGAGTTGAGTTGTATTGAATTCTGTTGAGTTGAGATTTTTATTTGCACCTCATTAAACCCCAGTTTCATCAAATTACTTTTGATTCAGATTGATTTTGAGTTGTTATACCCTGTTACAGCTGTCCTCTCCATTACAGATAGGACTGTGCATCATTTGCATGGTGCTCTTGATGGTCAGCAAAGCAGTGTCAACAATACTTTTATAATCACAAAATGTTCAGCAGAACGTCTTGACAAACCCTTCAACAATCACCCTGGTAAGGAAATCCCAGAAAGTTGATTCTGTTTACCAGGACATTGGCTTTTCAGTAGGAGAAACTAACAATGGATCTGACAGCCCATTGTTAGCCCATTGTTACCGCTATGCTAATGTACTGTTTATAAGGTTGGGGAAACCTGCAGTGAGCTGAGTCGAAGTCAGAATCAACTTAAAGGGTGCTCAGCTGAAAATTAAAGGATGCTTCCTTCACTTTTGTAGCCACCTACCTAAAATCATTTGTAATCATTTCCTGTTAAAGTTTAAGCTAATTTGCAACCCAGCTGTACAGCTTCCACAATCTCTACAGTGTATGCTTTGGAAAAAGCATGTAATGAAAAGATCCAAGACAAGGGCTGTCTTAAGGACCCTTGAAAAGTCGTTTAATTCAGTGTCCTTGAACCACCTGCTTTGAATGTTAACCTCTCACGCCATTATTAGTCACTGCAATCCATCCTATATATATGGCTGCTATGTGGTCACCCTCCTGCACCTATTGGTAAGATGGAAAATGTGTAACCATCGATTCTGCTCATTGATAAACAAAAAGGATCCCAGACTAAAGGCGACTCCATGTGGACATGTGAAATGCAGAAAGCTGAGATTTGAGAGTGTATTTTAACACAAACTGTGTTTTCTTTTTTACTGATCAAAGTGGTTTTGGTGCCTAAATCCAGCCAAACAGGTAGTCAAACCAAATGCAAGAACTCTCAGTACAAATTTTAAATTCAACACGAGACAGGAGGTCAGGCCTCCAACTTCAAAATCTTCTGCTTTTTCCTGAGCACCGGCGCGCTGTAGAATAACACCTCAGGGCCTCTTGTAAACACTTGGGCAATGAGGTGGATTTAGAAGGATGTTCCACACTAGCGGTAAAATGATATTTGATCAATACTTTAAGAGCTGTTTGTTCTTCTAATCTCTCTCTAACTACCGCCTTATAACCCTCACCACATAACGCTACGCAGCTCTACCTGACTCAGTCAGGGCGTCTCTTTTGCCTTTTTAGTAAAACTATCTCATTTTATTTTAATCTTTACTTGTGCAAGGGAATAAAATCACACTGATGACAAAAATAACAGCAAAAAAAAAAAAACCTTTGGTTTGTTTCAAAACTATACAGCTAAGTAGGGCAGAGAGAGCGCGCATAACATGTGAGTTTAGAAGGAAAAGAGATGCGCTTCTAAGTATAGATTCTTTATGCTTTCTACTGGGCCTATTATAAGCCCAGTATTTCATTTTGTGCAGTACACAACTTTAAAATTAAAATTTAGTTTAGCGATATTTGCATCACAGTCTACCCCCCGTCTTTCATCCACAGCTGACCTGAATTGCTTTTTAAAAGGATTCTTACCTTCTCCTCATGTAGCACCATTTAGAGTAGAGTTTCATTTTGCATTAGAGAGCTTGAAAAGGGTTTGTGATGCTTCGTGCACATCTATAAATCCCATTTTAATGTTGTGTATACACAGTTGCTGTGGAATACAAATAGACTACTGAGTTTATGATCCGTACTTTAAAGCTGAACATGGAGAATAAACATTCCCGTGTAGACTTAATCCAGGGTGTTCTTATTCAGCAATCGCATAAACTACGAGTGCAACGTCAGTTATTGTTTTTGGATTGTAGATGAGCCTCTGCTCGCTGAAGGAAATCAAAAATGTTATACAAATAAAGTTGACTTGATGAGGTTTAAACTGTGAGATGTGAGACTGGCTCGTCACCAGTGGGCAGAGTTCTATCAGATGTTTAGATTTGTTGATTGATGTTGATTTAACCATTTTTGCCACATTTCCTGATGTTTTTTTTTATTCAGTACCAAAATGTTTCAGGGGAAGAAAGACTGAAAATATACAAAATAAAACTAATTTTAGCATGAATTCACTAAAAAAACTTCACCAGGATTTCAGATTTCTCAGATAGCAATACCAGGGTAAAATATACAACCTAACCCTGGTAAGTATGACACAACATGACACAGAATGAAAAGCTGGGTTGGAGATGGTTGCAAAGTAGCTTGCAGCTGGAGACAGGCTGGTCGTACAGGTCCTTCAGCAGTGAGCCACATTAGACATGTGTCAGTAAGCTTGGCTTTGCAGCCTTCACTGACTTAGCCCACCTCCACTTAGTTCTACTATACTGAAATATTTGTATTAAACATTGAGAGCAGAGAAACGGCAGAGTTATCGAATGCTAAAGTGTATGTTATTAAAAAAATCTTACCAAGGAAAGCAGAAGGTGATACGGTGCCGTTACTGCGAGAAACCATGACACTGATGCCAGTCTCCACAAACGGAACAGAAAACTCAACAACCTCTGACCTCTCTTCATTAATGGTGAGTGAGCCGATGGCCATGTCCGCCCTGTTGGACACCACCTGGAAAACAGAAGATCTAAAGTTCAACGCAAAGAACTAGAAAATATTATATACAAGGTAAAAAGAACCAAGAAAAAATCACGATCACTCAAAGCTGATTTAATTTTTTTTTTTTATATCTGATAAGAATAAAAGTTTGTGGTATACAGATGGCAGGCATCAGGTTTCTCAGAGTCATTGTGCAGGGATGCAGGAGAAACGCCATAACTTGGTTCCTATCATCTCAGATTAACAGGCTGTGCCTATTTCACTGCGCAACACTAGAACAAACTCCAAGTGCTTTTCATAACTTCCACAGCTACTACACACCAGGAACACCTGATTTAAGCTGATGTGCTGTGGCAAATCTGAAAGAAGTCCATACCCTGGAGGAAAGAAACTCCCGTCACCACTAACTTGTGACTGCAGAGGATAGAAACAAAGATCAATTTGCAAATCAACAGCTTTTGCTTTCTGCCCAGCTCTGTATTCACCTCAAGAGACCAGAACAGCCTCCTTGCCAGCTTGTTGTTCTCCTAATTCACTCTAAACTCACTTGTGTAGAGGGTACTTCAACGGCTCTAGTTGGGGCAGCGACTCATGTCTAACCTGCAGTGGATACACCATCATTTTCCCAGACTTGGAAGTGGTAATTCTTATCCCAGCTGCTTTGCACTCAGTTGCAAAGCGAGCTGCAGGTCACCGCCTACTGAAGCCAAGAGAACCGCATGCGACACCCTCCGCCCCCTGACTACATCTAGAAATTTTATCCATTAAAATTAGGAACAGAATCTTTGAAAAGACCAAAACCCACCAGGAAGAAGCTTGCATTTTCCTGCCAAGATCCAACCTCTCACTCTTACCAGAAAATAATAAAGCAACAAGATGAACAGACTCTAAATTACCTCAGCAATGCTCAGGGCACTTTATCATGTAGGTTTTCCAGCCAAGCATTGGACAGTCACATCAACAGGTGGAATTTTCTTCATTGCGTCTTGGATTAGAGCTTGGAGTATAGCCAGACCAGCTCTGCTTTTTATTTGTGGCGTAACCTTCTGAATGGGGTCACCTGGCAAATGTGTATTTTCAAAAAGCACTAATCAAAATATAGCTCTTTGGTCTGCAATGGATGGCAGTTGGTAGGATATAAGCTACAATGATTTAAAACCATCTCTAACTAAAACACCTTGAACAAACAGCATAGGCATTCCTTTGTCATGACTTCCAACATGAAACTGTGCTGTGGTCCTCCTCGCAGCTCCTCAGGCAGCTGTAAACGCGGCTCAAGTGGACAGAAGGTGAAGAAGTCAGGGGATTCACAGCCCTGTTGGTGTTTCACCTGGCAGCAAACAGAGGTTACCTGACTGCAGCAGAGGGACTGTGGAGGTTAGAGGAGCTGGCTGCTGACCAGAAGTTCATTAGTCAGTTCTGGCCTGGCACCAAAAGTCTGTGAAAGACAAACGGCTCTGCAGCCTCTCAGCAGACACAGCTGAGGCGCTTTTCATCAGGGTCATAAAGTAGCCTCCCCTAAAATGCTCTTCCTACTTATTTGTTAAAATCTTAAGCACTGATTGATACATTGTTTCACACAGATATCAACTGTGAGTTGGAGAAAAACAGTAGGGTGTAAAAAAATCTGTATATGGGACTCTTTTGGTAAATAATTTCACTGTTGTGACTATTTGAAAAACAAACTTTTTTTTTTTACAAACAAACCAATCAAAGTTGTAATTTACAGGGTTTATCAAAAGCACTGCAGGAACGGTTTAGGAATCACAGCCATTTTTAAACAGTCTTCAATTTTCCAAGGATCAAAACTGATTAAACAATAGAATGAAAAGTTTGCATGATGGATTCTCAACTACTATTATTATACCACTAATCACCAACTAGGCCTTGCAGAAATAATTACAAATGCTTTGTATTTGGCCTTTTAACTTTTTTCAAGAAACATTAAAAGACCAAATACTGAGCATTTAACTGGCTGCTTCCGACACTCCCACTTTCATCAGCACAGCAGCGCTCTAATTAGGATTTTAATTTGTTTTAACCTCCTGCAACTGGACAACTTCAGTGACCATTTAGCAGCTTATCTCTTGGCTGGTGCTGCAAGAGAGGCCAGTGGAACCGCTGAGCTTTAGGTTGGCAAAGGGTCCAATCCACTGACTGGTTGTTGCCTTGTAACTTTAACTTCATTGCATTATTAATAATCAGTGTTGCTTCAGGAGACCACGTTGGTAATATATGGCTCTGATTTGAAATGGCACCTTACCTGCAGTGTTGTTACTGATGTTGTTCAGTAACATGATGTGTCTGTAATAAAAGCATTAATGATTAAATGTTGTACATTACACCTATAAAGATGTAATCACATGATAACTGCTACGGCTCTGCAGCAAATCAGCAGCTGCAATAATAAAAGCTTGTGTGATAAAATTAAATCTTAATGACGCAGTGTTTCATTTTTATTTATTTTTTTTACGTATGTTCCTTTCTTACGTCCACAGCCACCCTGTTAAAGATTTATGTGTAGATTATCAGTGAAATACTGGCAGCAATGCAGCCGGTGGGTTAGCGTTACAGTTCTCCAACTCTTCTATATCGTGCTACTAAAATAATAGCATGCTCTGAATTATAGTGCACAGCTTTATTCCTTCATTTTTCCCTCTGGTTTGCTTATGAACAATACATTTATATTACATAGCTTTCTTTTCTTATAATTCCACATCCCAGCAAGCTCAGATGGTCACATTACAGCAACTGGCAACTACTACTCATCAGTGGTCATGGACTGTTATCTCAAGCTAGAAAGAAAAAAAGTGATTTTTTTTATATATACATATTTTTTTTATATATATATATTTTCATAAAATACATCACTGATATACGACTTGCTCAATAAAGTGCCGAGCAGTCAAAGCAAGTCATCAAACTGAAGTCTAAAGTCTTATACATGGTTGGTTCAGCTATTTGAAATACAGCCAATACCTTTGACAACGCTCTAAGAATGCATGGTATTCAAAATGTATTGCAGTATTTTATTGCCGAGTGCAAATATACCCCAGAAAGCATACTGATGTATTCGACTGTTTCTTTACAGCACTTGCTTTCTGTGTGCTGTTTGGATTCAGATTTGCAAATACACTTGATCACAATGTTTTTGACTGACTATTCAAATAAATAAACTGTAATAAATTAAGTCAATTGTCACAATGGAATTACACTGTCTCTCCTCTTTTTTTTGATACTTTATAATTCTTATTCGATTACTAGATAAGCCTCACGGCCTCCAGTACAAAGAAGCACAGATAAGAGTGACTGAAAAGAAAAGAAAAATCTATCTTTATTGCCTATGATATACATACTGAGAAAGCCAACCCCCTCTTGTAATATGAGATCAATCGACCTTCTTCGGATAAGTCCAGCCAGAAACTGTTGAACCGCTAAAGTTTTTTTGTGGGGAAAAATAGTTTGTGAAGCCTCCGGAGACACCCTGAACTTCTCTGAGAGTCGGATGACGCACAGGTTTCGCACTTTTCATAACCTGTCATTAGTTGCTTCTCTGCTTGTCAAACTCAATCATTCCGTGGTAATTACTCCATTTAATTCAACTTGTTAATTTCAAGATTTTTGAACACAGCGAGGTCTGAAAGCAACACCTGTGACACTTCTCTTCAGGAAGTGCTTCGATGCTGCACAGACTTCACGCTGCGAACAAAAAATATTATACTAGGGTGATTCACCTTAAAGGGTGACGAAAAAAAATAACTTTAAGCATGTAGGAAATTACTGGCTGATTGAAAGGCATTCGAGGAAGAAGGCCATAATATAGATTCTGATAGAAATGATGAAAAATAGCAAAGCTGACTGTCCAACTATAAAGTCGTTCACTTGAGAAGCAAGGACGCGGAGGTTTGCTGATGTCTGAGGGATTATACACATTTGTCTTGGTGATGTGTAACGTTGACAGCATTGGATAGTTGGTCAGTTGGAATAGGATGAAATAGCAGCACAGAGGAGGAAAAGGACAAGCAAATAAAAAATGTGCTGTTGCATATTTTCAACAGAATTGCAAGTCACAGGTAAAGTAAAAGGGGTTCATGTGGGCGGAGCTGTCCCCGTGCACATGTGCCTGTCTGCTGCGATAATTAGGCAGCTTAATGAGTTACTTAGCAAAGCCGAGCAAGAGGCAGCTGGGATGCAAGAAAGAAGGCGGAGTGGGGGGGGTGGAAGCGGGTGAGGTGCCACCTGCATCTCTGAGGCCCATCTGAGAATGAATGTATACACAGCACACACAGCCTGCCGTCACAATGGGATCACATAATAATGTTTTGTCGGGACCAGCAGACTCCACATCGTAATGCTTTGGATATCTCGTTATTTTGAAACATGTAGAGTAACCCGACAGACTCAATAGGCGTTCAGTGCTTGAAGAACACACCGTGAGTAGGTTTCCCCGTGTCGAACAAAGGTATTGGGCAAATTACTGGAAAAGGATGAAAGGCGATACTCCAGAGAGAAACCAAATCTTTGCGTGCCGGCATCGCAGTCATATTTTTATACAAAAAGTAGAAGATTGAAAAGATTCGCTCTTCTAAGAAAATCTCTGGAAGCTCAGGAGCATCAAACATTAGCACTGAATGGTTGTGGAGAAGGATTCAATGCACCGCCATAAAAATGAGACCCAACAAACCACAAAGCATCGCGGTACTTTGAGGCGGCACATTCAAGGTGTGCCACAGATTTCACTCTGCACTCGCCTGATCTCCACCTTATTGAACGCTTACTTGAAGACGCAGAAAGCCAAATATTCCCGGCAACGTACACAAATTTTTGGAACGTTTTCAAACATGTTACAAGGTACTGCACAGACTTGTGGAGTCGATGCCAAGTCGAATAAATGCTAATGCAAAAAACACACATGCAATCTTCAACCTTAGAACGAGTGCACACCAGAAATCTATGACTTTTTAAAAACTGTCTACATCTGGATGATGTAAAACTGTCCTCACAAAGATAGAAGTCCACACACTCACATAGACTGTGATCATCTGCATCCTAATGTTTAACTCCATGTTAAACCAACTTCATTAATCCAGCCACCGCAGGGGGATTGGCACCGTGGTATCTGCCAACACACACGGTCATGTACAAGCAATCTCACAGTCTGCATGTCCCTCTCTCTCTCTCTCTCTCACACACACACACACACACACACACTCTTCTCCAGCACTAATCTTTCTGACAGACTCCCTCCATATTTTCTCGCTCCGTCTTCGATTCAGGTCCAATCCTCTCTCTCAATGGGTCACGTTTTAAAGGTTTTGAGGCAGGATAAAAAGAATTTCACAGGAGCCCTCGAATCAAACCCCTTTTTGTAAACACAACAAAAGAACGAAAAACAGAATAGGAAATATGATAGCGCTACTGTGTAGAGGGGGAAAACGGAGAATTAAAAACATAACTACAATATCTTACTGAGACACACAAAAAAGGGTCATGGCGTGTTTGTGAGCCGGGCTGCGAAATTTCAGAACACACTCCCAGAGGAAATGCTGTGTGCAAGCTGTATCTTTTTGCTACTGAGCACACATCTTTATGAACTTGCACTTTATCTCTCCCACATGCTGCTATTTGCATTCTGCCAGAGAGCGACAAGAGTTAGATACAAGTTCTTCACTTGTGCATTAAATGCAAACATCCTTGAACAGGACATAAATAGCTTTGCTAAGCACAAGAACTGATGTAAAATATGTAGCACAAGTTTATAATTTTCTATTTTTATTACAAATGAGAGGTTGAATGCATAGACGCGCCAGCCTATTGTAGTGTCTATAGAGAAGTTTCAACTTGTTACGTTTGTTTACACCTTGAGTCTCACGTTGCTATCATTTTTTTTATCATTGTTAAGAAAACCGTTCACTGTGTGCATCAAACTATGGCTGCCCAGCATGTCATTTTAGCCAACGCCCTGTAATCAGAGGCTTGTCATCTATAGGCTGGTTGAGTCGGTCCTCTGCTTCGACCACGAAACCTTTGGTTTCTACTAAATGTAAAGATGTTTACAACAGCAGGGACCGTTTCCTATGGAGTAGCTGCCACTGTTGTCCTGCTCTGTTGGCTCCACCTTTTACACAGATGTTGAATCAACAATGTGAATACACGAGGGTTAACCCTTCAAGACCTACCATAGAACCAAGTCCGCCAGAGCTTATCTTTATATGTTACCTGCTGTGGTGCCATTTTTGGGAGCGTTTCAATACATCAATACAACTGTTAGAGCCCAAATTTTAATAATATGTAATCATTCAGTCCATAGTAACTACCTAAACAGCAAAAATGTGCAATAAACTACAAAAAAATTGAAAATCGTTTTTATTTTATTTTTTTTTACATATTTTTCTAGTTAGAGAAATTTGAGAGGTTTATCCCTCAAAACTGTAAATACAAAAAAGTTGCACAAAATACCACAGGACATTTAATTTTAGAGTCTTCATAGTTTTACTTTTGAGATACACCAATTTTTGTATTCTGCAGGAAAAATGAAAATAAATATTATAATGCAAATTTGCAAGAAAAACAGCATGTGCATCAAAATAAAATATTTCCAGGAGTGCAATACGAGTTCTAAGCATCCCAGAAACTAAACAGAAAAGCATAAAGTCAAACATAAATTTCAAAAATACAAAATTGGGTTATTAGCCATTGAAGGAAAAAAATAAATAAATTTCTCGCGAAAATGGCGTCACTTCCGGTTTCGGGCAGGACATGGCAGACCTACGATAGTTCGTGCTGACCTCTGAACTAACATAGGAAACGTTATGAACAGCTGATCGGATCGGCAAAACGTGTTTCTGGAATATTATGTTTTTGTTGCTGCCAGTGGTTTTTACGCAACTTTTGCAAAGCTTTATGTGGAAGGAAACAGTGACCTAGGACAAGCTGATGGCATAAGATTAAATACAAACTCTCCGGTTTCATGTGCAAAAAAAAATTATTGCGCTAGCTTATGTAGTTGCGGTTCTACAGGCATTTAAAAATAGTTACGCAAAACGGAGCGGTGCCGCTCTGACCGGCCTGAAAGGGTTAAACATAAACTTAGATTTATTGTAAAACAAACCAAAAACTAAACTGAAAACTCCAAATACCAAACAGGCTGACATGCAGCACACACAACATGATAACAGTAGACCACAACACTGACACAGAGAAACACAAGGCTTAAATACACAGAGGGAGCAATCAGAGAATGGGTAACAGGAGGGAAACACAGCTGGGACAAATCAAGGCTAACGAAACAGGGGAAGCAAAACCAGACACATCAACATAACACATGGACATCAAAATAAAACAGGAAACATAACACAGAGACGCAGACTTGGATACAGCAGACAGGGGAGACAGCAACTAAAGAACACAGACAGAAACCAGAACACTAACAAAGAAACCAAAAGACTAGGAATGATAAATAATGGAAAACTCAAAGTTCACCAATAAAGAAAACACAAAACTCTGGGTCGACGACCCAGGTCTCCTAACAGCGATTGTTTTGCCTGATTAAGTGAACACACCTGTGCTGTATTGCCATACCATAAAAAGAATATAAAAAAAGAACAGATACTGGTTATTAAGTTTAGTAAGTCAAAAGCATGTAACCTCAAGCAGATTGCCAGCAGTACCAGTTAAATATTAAATCTGAATAGTGAACATGGATGGATAATTGATATGGATCAGTTTATGCCTTTTATAGTTACCTTTTGGATGACAGCACAAAGACAGGAGGAGAGAGAGAGAGAGTAAGGAAGACAGCAAGGGCGACAAGATGGGAAAAAATAAATTTTGTAGAGTGGATACATGGAAACATTGTTGTAATGTCCAGGTAGCATATATTTTATCTACATGAATTTATTTTAATCATTTACACATCAACATTTCGTGGCATAAAACTAATCATAAAAGTAATTCTTTAACTGTTCTTGTTTTATTAACATATTTATTAATGCAGTGTATAAATGACATTATCATTGGGAGCTAAGCCCCCATTATAACATCTGTTGGAGAGTCTCAGATTTTAAGCCCTATGGACGTGTCCCCAAGAGAGATAGTTTGAAAGAGACTGGGAATGACCATCTTTGATTATAGATCTGCCATCCATAATCCAGAGCTTGAGGATGGTTAGGATAGTCGGCAATACCCTGTTAACAGGAACTACAATCGCCTTCCGCCTCTCATTTATGTGCGTGCTACGGCTCTGCAAGAGTGTGAGGCAATGAGAAACCCGAGGCACAAAACATTAGACCACAAAACATGCAATTTTGACTTTGTTTACAGTTTATAACTGCGTTTATGTTTAGCATAGAAATTATGCTGTGTGCGATGTATGTAGGAAGACAGTTAAATACTGTTGCAACACAACAAACCTCGTTAAAAAGAATTGGGGAGCCGGCTATCGCTTGATAGGAGTTGGCTCTTCTCTTTGTACTTTACAAATCTTGTGGCACAAAGTGGTACTGCAGTCCTAGTTTGGTGCTAGTTTGAGGTCCTGAATTAAAAATCAGATGAAATTCTATATTAGTAATAAAGGAAGACCGTTTGCTCTTTTTTAAAGAGCTGCATTAAATGTTTAGCTCAGTTTCCAGGAACTTGCAGCGTGTTGTTGAAAAAAAGAAGTGATCTAAAAGGAAACATGTTACTGGAGATTTTTTTAAACATTTAAAATGAGAAAAAAAAACTAAAATAATGTAATAAAATAAATAACACAATGTATAATTATCTTATCTCTGTTCTTTGTATCAACTTTAGATGAAGATAAAATGTTTTTATAGTGATTTTTTATGTTTCTGTATGTTTTTAGGTAACAGAATGACTTTTCTGAGAATTTATACTGAACACAAACACTGGACAAAAATAGACCTCAGCTGCAACATTTTATTTAGTCCCTGAACTCCAACTGGTCACGGCAGAATGCCGCCACACCCTCACATCAGAAATTAGTCAGACCCCTGTCACATTTAGCTCACACCATCCAGTTGATCAGTTTGTAATTATTTTATTGTTGAAGGTAAAAATAAGGAGCAGAACAAATCATTTAAGGCAATCAGTTTTAAATCAGTTTTACATTCAGAATAAAACCATCTTAAAGGCCAAATGTACATAGACACCACAGACCACAAGTTAACAGGTCTGGAATAAATCTGACAACCATGTAAAATCAGTACGTGTCTTTATATATTTGACCATTCGTTGCACTGGTTATTGATTGATCTCTTTCTTGATTGATAATTGATTCCTTACACACGTCATTCAAAGATAATAGATGCTGATAATATTTGGATGTGAGTGATTTCCTCCATTCAGTGATCTGCAACAGCAACTGAAAGAAAATTTTATTTCAGAGAGTTTCAATACTTAGCCACAATGTTTTAGAAAACAGAGGAATAGTGTTTTTTCCTGTACCACCCTTGATAGCAGTGTGTAAGAGCAGATTCACATTTCCCTCTAAATGTTGAATGTGCTTAATTTTTTGCTGATATTAATGCTAAGATTAAAAAGCAGGAAAGAAGAAAAGAATGAAGTCTGAGGTACTTACAGCGACAGCTGTAAACCACCTCCAGGTACTTGTAGGTGCCATAACATGGGTCTCCAAACACAGAGCTGCTCACTTTGACAGTACAGCTGCTTTTCCCGTTACAGCTGTGGATTCAGGTAAAAGTGAGTTGGCAGAGGCCAACTATATGTTGTGTAGAGAAGATGTAAGGCTGAAGAAAGAGAGTCACCAACTGTACCTCTCGGCTACATTATTTATTTGCTTTGAGCATTGGACATTTTGGAGCTGAGAGGCGGGACGATTGAAAGAGCATATGGTTGCATCATGGCGTCCATAATCAGCTCCGTGAATAAGTAAAATCTGTCCTTCATCTGATGAAGAGCAAACATTAAAGATTTAAATGCCTGGGTTATACCTGGCGCTATATAAATAAAATTGAATTGAATTGAATTATTTAACTCTAACTTTGTATTTTTACCAGACAAATCTGGAAACACACAAAGAAAGAAGAACTGTGCCCTCACCGCACTGAAAGTTTGCCAGAGATTCATCACATGTCACACTGTTGACTGACAAAGTGACACAAAGCACATTAAAAACATGGACATTCGCAGATTTGACTGAATATTAGTTTCTAAACAAAGGTGTAATGTACTCGCTGGGAAGCAGGCGTAGGTGGTGTCCACGTATTTGTAAATGCCGAAGCACGGATCAGAAGTACGGAAGAGGTTTGTATTTATTTCACACACCTTCTTACCGTCACATCTGCAGGGAGACAAAGGTTGGTTAAAGTGATTGATTATGATTGATCCAAACTGGTCAGATTTGTGTACCTGCTCTTGACAACGTTCAGAGAACCATCCTGGGAACATTGTGTATTTTTAAGCTGTTCTGCAGGTCTGCCCTCACTGCAGGTTTCTGTATCTGTCCTTCCGTACAGAACTGACTGCACAATGATCACTCCATTCTCTGTTATACAGAAAGCATGGGAAAGAATGATGAAGTTGAAAAGAAGGAAATCATAAGAAATGCATAAGGAAAAACTAAGGCTTTTTCAATAATCAAAAAATACCCTAATTTCTGTAGTTTGGGCTATTACAATAAATCTGAAAAATGAGTCACAAGCATAAACTGTAGTTTAGAACCTAAATCTTAACAGGTTTTCGTCCTCAGCAAAGATTTTACTGAAATCAGAGATGTGCTGGGGTGTGTGCTTATTGTCTTACAGACATAGAGTCAGACTTCTATTTACAATCAGAGGAGCCGTCCCCTGCTGAAAATTAGAGAGAATTCAGATTAACTCTGAACTGGGTTCACATTTGAGTTTTAGCTAGGAGCTATAAAAAACCTTAAACATAAAGATTATTTTCATGTTACCACAGCTCAGGCGTTGTACATTGTCGAGGCTGTCACAGGTGATCACCCTCTCTGTTGATATGAATTTCGACATGAAAGGGGCCAGCGGACCAGCTTTAGCAAAGCCTAAAATGGAAAATAACCCCATAGTTATTAAGTCTTAGAAAAATGAAGTATACTACAGCAGGGTCTCCATTCCTTTTTTTGCTCCTAAAACAAATATGAATGAATTTAAAATATAGCACACAAGGAGGAGGGTGGACTAGTGATGTAGTGAATGTGTGCTAATGCTAGTGCTAATGTAACAGCTAAGCTAATAGCAAACACAAGCAAGGTGGGAAATAACCCCCAGTTGACTTAACATCATCTTTGTTATACTGAGGAATTATTTCCTGTACACCACAGTGTACAAAAAGCATAAACATTTTGCAAATCTAGGGTACCTCTTTGGAAGAAAGAGTACGAAGGAGTGTTAGGGCCACATCAAGAAAATACTGTTGTTCATTATGAGAGAAAAAAAGAAATGCAATGAATAGATGTAAGGATATCAATGGGTATAGCACCATGCAGTAAAGAGGATGGATGCTGTGTCACAGCCACAGTAAGTGCTGAGCATTTGCAATTTAATATTGAAATTTTGATTGTGATCTCAAAGTGAGCAATGTTGCTTTTTTTATGTGGTCGTAACACTCCATCGTACTGGTGTATCGTACGTAAGCAGAGGAGCAGAGAACAATGGGTGCAGGTTGTAAAGTAATTTATTTAAAACGGTTTAAATGACTAGTGTGGCTAAAGTATTGGGTAGAGGAAAGGCACATTTGGATAAAAATTGTTGGACATTTTACAATTACCTGAAGTCATGAGTACACATGTCGCTGCGAGCACTGAAACACAAAAAAAGAAACCTCAGTGTTAGATAGTGTGTGAACTACAGCTGATTTATCTTCTGTATTAAGTTAACTGTCTTACAGATAGACTTTAATTTGCCTCAAACTGAAATGAAAATGAAGAAAAATCAAAGAAAAAGTGGATGTTAAATATACCACTTACCAATAAAAAAAATAAAATAAGAAGAATGACGCATAAATATGAACAACTTTTAGGGTGTAAAGATTTTTTTGTACTCACACAGTGTGCTGCTGAGTCTGGAGCACAGCATTGTGTTAGAGCTGGTTTCAGTGAAGAGCTGAGCTGTTGGTGCAGCAAACCAAGGACCTGGTTTATTTATACTGTTTAACAAAGAACACGCAGGACAAGCAGCCAATCAAAACATTTGAATATTTATTTCTTGTGATGTGCAATAGACTGAAACAGTAAACAGAATCTAATTCTATATCCTGGAGAGAAACCAGAAATGAAAAACAGACCTGTCCTTGCCACGTGGATGTATGCTCAGCTTGTTGTGACAAATGTGTGAGCCTGATGGCTCCCTTCAACTCCAGCAGCTACCATCTGGTTCAGGGATTACCACCAATACAGGCACCAACCACCTGTCTCGGTCCTTGTGTCCTTGGGCAAGACACTTCACCCGGTGCCTACTGGTGGTGGTCAAAGGCCCCGGTGGCGCCAGTGTCCGGCAGCCTCACCTCTGTCGGTGCGCCCCAGGGCAGCTGTGGCTACAGTGTAGCTTGCCATCACCAGTGTGTGAATGTGTGTGTGAATGGGTGGATGACTGAATGTAGTGTAAAGCGCTTTGGAGTCCATAGGGACTAAGTAAAGCGCTATACAAATACAGGCATTACCATTTACCTTGCAGCTGCAGCTCAGTGCTAGAGGTGCAGAACACGCTCCACATGGATTCCAGTGTTTCCTGCCTTCAAGTGCTAGTGAAACTCTGCTGGAGGTGTGAGTTGAAGATCTCACTGCTAGGTCCTCATACTAAATTTAGGTGTGCCAGCACTTTTGCTAATTAAAAAAAAACAGCCTAATGTGATGACTTGTTGATTCAATTGTTGTTAAAGCTCTTTTAGGGTGCTGGTTTACCTCACTGTGATGAACAGGTCATCATATGCTGCATCGCTGAGAGCAGCAAGCCAGGGTTTGACTCTGACCCGAGGCCCTTTGCCGCATGTCTTCCCGTTTCTCTCTCTCCCTTTGCTTTTCTGTCACCTATCACTGTAACTATCGAATAAAGCAAAAAAAAGGCAACATTTTAAAAACTACCGCTTTCAACATTATTACTGGCATTTTTGCTTGCTGACAAAGCTTAGACCACCATGCTTCCTCCTCCATGTTTGACAGTCGATGTCACACTAAGGAACGGTACCTTTGCCGACTTGATGGCGCACATCCCACATAAGTCAATAACTGTGTTCAGTAGTCCATCGGCAGTGTTTCATGACCCAGGGAAGCCTTTTTTCCGCCCTCATTGTCACGCCTCAGACACTTCTATGAATCACTAGCAAGCTGTGTTTGGTGCTGTGGTCCTGCTAGTCACCTACCACGCAAGCTCTCAGAAACTTTTCTTGTGATTTTGTCGTGGCCTTGGATCTGCCTGACCTCTTCCTGTCAGAGTGTCTGGTGATGGTGGAGGAGACTGGATTCACTCACCTTGGTGTTTGTTGTAGGTGAGAGTTACACTCTACACAAGGGTTAGGATGGTCTGTCCAGCAGGCTTATTCTAAATGGTAGGGAAGGATTTGCATGAAATGTTTTACCTGAGGAGAGGCATGACCTAGTGCAGAATTGATAATAAAAAAAAGCTGAATTTGATTTCAGGTTTATTTTTTTTTATAATAATTATAATTTTTCACCATTGTGAGGAAAACTAGGCAGTTGTAGTAAATGGTCTGGTTCTTATAGTTCTTATAATAAGCTTGATAACAAAACATCAAAACCAGTCAAGAACCAGAACATTTACCACAACTGCATACTTTTCCTCACAATGGTGAAAAAGTATAAAAAAAAACCAAAACCTGGAATCAAATTCAACTTTTTTTTATTATCAATTCTGCACTAGGTCATGCCTCTCCTCAGGTAAAACATTTCATGCAAATCCTTCCCTACTACTTTGAATAAGCCTGCTAACAAAACATCAAAACCAGTCACATGACATCCTTCAGAAATACTATGATGTATTATCCTGATGGAAAACAATTTCTTATTTTTAACACAAAAAGTGGGAATGTCAATGAAACTTTTTGGATCTCGCTTGGCTTTCTGTTTGTCCTTGTTACGGCCCTAGCAGGTCCTCTTCCTGAAAGTGCCTGTGTGGGCGTGGCCTACCTTACCTCCTGTCTCAGGCACTTTCAGGAAGAGGACCTGCTAGGGCCGTAACAGTCCTGCAGCAGCCACTTTATGATCATTTTAATGATTCCAGTCACTCGTGCTATTTACTGTATCAAATTTACTGAGAGACATTTTTTGTCTATTATTTACCCATATATGTCTGTGAGAGCAG
>VUQR01022713.1:0-15274 GCA_015108515.1 Hemichromis elongatus
CAAGCCATTAGGGCCTCAACTTTACCCCAGTCCACTTAGCTAAATAAAGTATGGCCATGCATGCTAATAAGAGTCTGATCTATCACTTCCTATTTTAGTAGGACAGAGAAACTACAGACTGCAGGGAGGATGGCTATGTATTGGGTTGTCTTCCTCATGTGCTGGGTGATGGATTTAAAAGCATTCAAGGCCAGAGCTTGTAGATGAACACGCGTTAATTGCCTTTAGGCCCGTGCTCTCCCTCCATACATCTCTCTGATTAATGGCAACCCGGGCTCGCCCTGCACCATTGCTCAGGAGGAGCTGCAAGTGGAAGGGAAGGGGGGCAATGTGGCCACCACAAAATCAGCACTTTCCAGGGTAAGGTGGTGAAGACTCAAAGGCGATGTTCTCCACTGTTCAGCGGCAGGCTCAAAGTAATGAAGTTCTCAGCTGCCTCAGATATTTCACACTTTCACGAGCAGACATAAAAAGAGACGGGACGCAGACGAGAATGATGCCATTGAGACATTCATTTTTCAAAGTATTTAACAACTGCGTGTCCGGACCAAGATGCAGCTGGACGCGTGCTGCTTTTTCCGTGGTTTAGGAGGGGGGGGAAAAAGTGAGAAAAACATCTTCCAACCAAAGTGCCAGACAAAAGTAGAGGGGTGGAGGGCAAGAGAAACAGGGAAGAAAGAGAAGGATATGGTGAGAAGAGAAGCAGTGTGTTTTATGACATGGGAGCATGCTGCACTACAGCGTTCAAGATGTTGCTAACTGGGAGCAGATGAGAGGAGGAGACACAACTGGAGCTATGTGTCCAGGATCCGTGGACAGACAAGCTCCCCAGAATACCGTCTGTATCCTGTAAACTTCACTAAATCCTTAAAGAATCATTTTTGTTCGTTGTTTGTGGTTGTATATTATTAACACCAGGAGGACGGGATTTGAAGATGCTGACCACTAACTACCGAAGTCTGATGATCTCTACTCAGAGCTTAAAGTGTTCAAAAAATTAGCATTCACACATCACAAATATATGCTTAGAAATACTGAAAAAAAACTTGATACAGGTTATTAACAAACTTTAAGATGTTCAAACTCTTTTCTAGAACATGAAAAATAGAATAATAACAGATTTCAAATGTCGTAGATAAAGCATTTCAGGTGCCAACCACCAGTTTAATCGTGTTTCTTTGGCTTTGTTTTGATTCTCTTGGCTTAGAGTTGGTCTTTGTAATGCAAAGCAATAATAAGCATAATTGGCCCTTTGTGAAGTAAATGCAATGTATGTGTTAGCTTATGTCTATCAACATAACTATTGCTTTCGATTAACATTAATCATTAACCAAATATGTAAAGAAAATTGGTTTTACAGGCTGTTTCGCTCTGAAACGTCTATGCAGGAAAAGTTCCGTATAAAGAATAGAAGCAAACCAAAAGTTAGAAAGTTCAAGGTGACTGTCACAACAACAACTCAAATGTTACTACTCAATCAAGCTAGCCGAGCTTCAGCTAACTGTTAGCATGGCTCAACTTGCTGCTGGTTACTGACATTGTTCATTAACAGCGTTCTACCTCCCTGCAGTGGCCAGATTCTTCAGTCTGATGAAAGCGTGAGTTTTTCTCAGTATGATCAATGTGAAACAATGGCTTTGCAATTCATCACAACGCCCTATTTGGAGGGACTGAGAGGTCAGAGCATAGAAGCTTGAAACCTGTACGTGTGAATCCTCCCATAACCCAATACTGATAATTCCCAGAAACAATTTTCCAACTCTAAACTAACCCAGTGGAGACCAGATGATTAAACACTGACTCATATTCCAAGAGGAGAACATATTTAATTCTGTGATTTCTCCTTTCATTCTCATCTCCCTCCTTGAAATGCTTTCTCTCTAAATCCTCGTGTCTAGACTCCTTTCAAATGCCATTAATCCTTTCTATATTCTTGTTTGCTCATCTTTATCTTTCGTGCATTCCCCTCCCCCCAAAATATTCATTCTGTTCGTTTCTCAGAATAGGTCTAACAATGTGTTCCTGGCTTTCGTCCGCTCTGTACATAAATATACATATTGCATTGTATTGTATGTCTGGGTTTGCTGTCATTATGGTATTGAAATATTCTCTTGGAACGCTAGAACACAAAACTGTTTGCAGATGAGAACAATAAAGCAAAAGGGATGGAAATGGGAGCCCAAACCTGTGCTTGATAATAAACATGAGGTTAGTATCAGCATATCTAGATGTGGATGAAGAGTTTTCCTTTACAGTTTATATAAAAACTTGATGAGATCAGTAATGTTACATATACATAAGTAGATATAAATAGATGAGACTTTATAACAAAGCTGTGGCTAATGAAGTAAAGCAGTGCAATGTTCACAGCTGAATAAAACATCACAAGGCATATATTTATAGATGAAAGCTTCAAAATTTGAGGCCACAATCTTTTGTATTTCTTTATTGTTGTTTTAACCAGAAAACCAGTTTAATTTGGAGCTGTATCAACTTCACTGAGCTTCCCAAAAACATCCTGTGGTAAAAGCCAGCCTGCTGGGTGACGGCAAATCTGGGGAAAGGTTTGAGTTTGAAGCTGGACACGTGTAGGGTTGCGGCTCTCTTTATGGTGTTGGACTGTCAGTCACAGCACCTGATCCAGGTCGAAAAAACATGAGGGTCAGCCAGGCGTCTATCAGTCTCTCAGCAGGGTGCGACAGCCATGTGCGGCAGTAGTCCCCAGAATCAATAAATATCTGTTTTGACAGTTGATTGAGCACTTTTTTGGATGCTGTTTACATTCCATTTCCATTGGTATTTGAATGTCATTATCCCATTTCAACCTTCACAGATAAATCAAACTCGGACGCAATTTGAACTTTAAGATAAAAAAAAAACCAAATGTTAAACTTTTGATGGACGCAGTTCACAAGTTGTGGTACCACTACTTTGTTAAAATATTATTGATTAAGGCAGAACAACAGTGTGGTTCCTCCATTAACCTGCTGATTGTTGTTTTCTTAAAACTCTATCCACCAGGCCTAATATCATGACCTTTAAGTGTCTTCCTTAAACCTGGTATTGCTCCACATTGCCACATCCTCCCCTAAGGCTGTGCCTAACAACCCGTAACAGAGCCACAGCTAATTCCTTGTAAAAACTTTCTGGGAAGTAGCAAAAACAGCTGTATGCTAATAGATAGCACATGGTACATGCCCTGTATGGTGACCGTTGACATGGAGTACAGCTACACAGGTACAAATGTTTCTCTCACTTACACATACGCGCACACACATGCACACACGTCTCTGCACGGAGGCTTCCTCACTGGGTTGATATGAGTCAGTGGGTCTTGTTATGCCTCAGTGTTGTTGGATTAGCTGCCTAATCAAATCTAGAGTTATGCCTTTGCAAAGTTCCTGGAGCTGAAGAGGAAAGGAGAAGGGTGGGGAGAAGGAAAGACAGATGAAGGGAAGCAAAACCATCCTTGTTTTCCAGGCATCCCTGTCTTTCTTGGTTCATGTTTGTATTCATTAGGCATAATAGAGATCCTAGAAAAACAGATCACTGATCTTGACTAAATAAACCTGCCCATACATTCCTCTCATTAAAGCCCCAGCTATGTCCGCAGCCCAACTCGTTTTTTAGCGACAGGATATGGATTGGTGCAAGGTAACTGTTTTCTCTAAGCAGGGAAGCACCCTGCCGTCAGGCTCCGCCTCGGAGGCACCGCTGTAGGCCAACTGGGATACACACATCTTCACTGAGCCTCGAACTTTAGCATGCGCCCATCTGAGTCAAACCCATTCTACTAAAATGCATACACAACCCATCGGCGGAAACAGCCGCTCATGATAATTGGCACTTTCATCACTGTCAATATTAGTCTTGCTGAGGGGGGCTAATATAGGTGAAAGTTGTTTTTGCATGTGCAAATCATAAAAAGAGAAAATTTGGGGCAGAGAGGGAAAGAGAACGAAAGAAAGAGAGAGAGGGGGGGAGTTTTAAAGAGCCTGATTTATATCCCCGCCCTAGAAATGGATCATTTCAGCTATAATTAAGAGTGATACAGTTACTATCGCACAGAGACGCCATTCAAAGGCAGCAGCCATCTGCTTATGTTTTACACCCACATCCCTGTGATTTACACTGAGGCTGGCTGATACAGTATCAAGTGCCCTGAAAGACAGACGGATAAAAAAGAAAGCAAAGTTTAAATGACCTTTTAAGCTTTTTTTTTTTGTTGTTTTGGAGTTTTTTGGTAATTTATTTTTGACCCAGTGTTCCAGATCAAAATGGCAGGAGTGTGTAGCTTGGCTTTTTGACACACAGGAGCCCAGGACTGTGATACGCTTGTAGCAAAATACAAGAGTAGAGGTTTGTGAACACATCCAAATGGACAATAGTTTTAGGGAGTCCCTGAGGGTTTCTGACACCTTTTTTTCCCCTGGTATCTGTATTGCCAAAAGAAATACCAACATAAAAGTAATAGCCCGCTGGTGGTTTCTTTGAATAAACTGCTTGAATCTCACTTTAAAAGTTAAAATGTTTCCACTTGTAGCACCACAGAGCAATACCTCAATAAGCAGGTTTCTCAACGTGTTGGATGTTTTCTAAGAAGTGCTTCAGTGGTGTCTCGCAGCCAGGAAATCTGGTTGGTTGTAATCCTAGTTGAGAGATAAAATGCCACTCCTCTCCAGGTTGTCTCCTTTGGCATGTGCTGCTAAACTGTCTGCCAAAATGCACTGGCCGGCAACGGAGGAAGCAGTAGCGGAATATTTTCCATTGTTTGGTGGGGAATGTTTTTGGCTGACCCTGTTCTGCACTGAAGCTGAAGGCAGCTCGACGGTGTTTTGAGGTGCTGGGAGAAAAGAATGACAGCAAGCGAGCAGAGAAAATAAATAGACAGTGTTGAAACAAGTAAATAGTTATGAGGCTCTTCCTGAGCAGATAAAGTTAGGGTTGGAGATAGGATGTGCCGCTGGAGAGGTGCCACTGTTTCTCTCTTGACAAAAAAGCCCCAGCAGGTAGTCAGAACATCATAATAGATGTTTGAAGCTATCATGGTTTTGTTAATGCATGGACTTGGCCACCTGGCAGTTTTCTGATGTGAGCTTATTGGGCTTTGTTTAAAAATAACTCAACCCAAGCACCATGCTATCCCCTCTGGCTAAATGTTTCAAGATCGGTCCACCAGTACACCCATCCAGTGATGTCACCATATTCTATTAGATCAATCATTAATACCCCAAGGTTATCATTGTGTACGCATCTGCACAGCTGCTGGGGTTTTTTTTATTTTCTCTTTGGAATCTCCCCCATGTAAGCTACCTGCACACAAAGTCTACTGTTTATATAGTGTCTATGCTGTCTATGCCACATCAGATAATGGCTCAGCTGATACCAAACTGGTCTGTCGCATGTACAGGGTTCTTTTTAAGCTTCTTAAATAACTCCCTGCCTCAAGTAATGGCTCTGGGGTTTGTTTGTTTGTTTGTTTGTCTTTATCATGTTAGCAAGCTCTGTTCTGTGCTGGGGTCTTGCTGAAAGTCTCTGCCCCTGACTTTCCAAGTATGAAGATGAAAAATCCATTCAGTGGACACAGTCAGAGTCATGCCATCAAATATACTAGCAAATTACTGCAGAAAAATGTAATAATCTCTTAATGACTGCAATGGTTTTACAAAGCAGTATTAGGGCCACAGTAAGAAAAAATATTATTGAACCTTTTTATAATAAAGTCAAAATTACCAGGAAAAAGTTGAAATACTATTTTGAGAAAAAGGTCAGAATGTGCAGATTACAGTAGACAAACTGCCACTGCTGCTATACTCTCTGTAAAATGCCTTGTGTAGATGAGTTAAAAAAACAAACTGATCATTTTCTAAATGTGGCCCTAATACTCTGCCGTGTTCTGAGTGAATGATGTTTTGTAGTTAGTAGTTAGAAAGTTCTTTTAGCTGCTCATAAATTGCCCTTTAATTTCAGTAAAGAATGAAAAGCACCGTATTTTTTTGGACTATAAGGCGCAATATCAATGAATGGGTCTATTTTCATACATAAGGCGCAATAGATTATTTTGCAAAACAAAACGAGAGTTTGAAATCTGCTTCGTAAGTATGTCTCTTATCAGGTGCCATCTTGGCCACGAGGCTCCTGACTACGGTAGCCGTGATGCTCCAACAATCCATTAAGCGGTGCGGCTTTGTAGCTTAACAAAGTCACGCTAAGTTCAGGGTCAGTAAGCACAACCAGAATTAATACATAAGGCCCACAATATTATAAGGCAGACTGTTGGTTTTTGAGAAAGTAAAAGAATTTTAGGTGCACTTTATAATCCGAAAAATACGGTACTCACTCTAAATCAAGAAGGATTTTTTTTTCTTCTTCTTTCCAAAATAAGTCTATTCTGGTTTTCTCCAAAACCAAATGTTGGAATAAGGCGTTAGGGTTCAGGTTGTGACTGATGATGATGTTTTATTCTTAAGTAATGAACAAATGTTATTGCTGGCCATCACAGAAATGACCCACTAGCCATCCCAAAGGTTGCAGATGGCTGGGCAGTTGCAGCACCCATTGTATGTACAAGGTGAAAATCAAACATAACTGATATAGTGATTTTCTCCCAGATAGAAATATGAAAAATATCAAATTCCATTGGTTACATAAACTGAAATGATATGATGGTATCTGATGGTTAAAAACTATGAAATCCTTGTGTGAGTACACCCGGTCCCTTCTCCAGTCTTCACCTTTCCTCGTCTTGTCAGATGAGGTCGCCAAGCTCCTTGAGCGATGACTTTCACAAGCACCGTGTTTTGATGGATTGATCTTTTCCCATGACAAATACCTTCGCTGTAAGCACAATTAGAATGAAAAAAAAACACAGAATTTCTGACACAGGCATGCTTCATGGCGAGACCAGTAATGCTTGGCCGATGCACCTCATTTTGGGGTTGACAAAGACAAAGGAGACGTCCACGTGTAGGAAAGTAGGAGAGAAAGTCATGATAAATTCTAACTATTTGCCTCTAAAATGAGGGCTGTGTGTCTATAATGTATGTGTGCGCTGATTGGTGATGAACAATAGGTGTATCTCTACATATAGCACCTGTCAGTTCATAAGCTCCAAACTTATGTCTTTGAACAGATTAATGCCATTGTTCTTAATGTCATTACTTAATGTGTTTGGATAATTTAGGAAATGAATCATAATTAGCAGCTGAGACATTGAAAAATCCACTTTTGGGAACCACTATCTCTTGAATCCCTGCTGTTTGACACTGATAAGTATTGAATATTTGCATGTACTGTAAGTGTGTGTGTTATGTTGGGGGAGAACTAGAGAGCTGTTGTTTCTGGCAGAGCCCAAACAAGCATGACGACAGCGCATTAAAAACGGAGCCCGTCCAACTCTGCGTCTATCCTGCCGTCGTGAAGGCAGCTCTGTCTGGCTGAGACACCTGGAGGCCCTGATGGATGGCCCCAGTTATGCATTAGAAAATAAAAATGTGTAAATTTATTTTGTAGCTGTCTGCATCTGGCTAACGAGGTCAGCAACGGCAGCCAAGAAAACGAGACAAGGCCTGGATCTTACAGGCGTGTTATTTTGTGTACAGCACGATGATTGTAACGCTTTAATGCGGCTGCTGTGCAAACAGCAAAGAGCCAGAAATGCCAAATGCTTCGCTGTTTTTTGGCTGGAATAATACAATCCTCCACAAAGAGAATATGTGGTTTTAGTTTGTTAAAATCTACTCAGTACAAAATAAGCAAATCCAGCCATGAAGAACAGGAGCCAAACTCACCTTTACATGTGGGTTTGCCAGCAGTTTAAGAAGCTCTTTAACATCCCCACTGGCTGATTTGCCTTCCAGCTCATCAGACACCTGAAAAAAGACACAATGTTCACACAAATGCATTCAGGCTATTAAGCATGCTTCTCTTATTCAGGAGTGCATGTGAACATTCAAGATGTCACTGGATTTTTGCTTTGACAAGAAGACAACAGCAGTCTGCAGTGTGAGAAACCACTGGTAAGAGGTTTGTGATTTACTGTTAAATACTGCAACGTGTGCCTTGTGTCAGTGATGAATAGGGGACTTGCATTTAGAGAAATAAACATAATGCTTTCTCTAAAGAAGATATGCTGGTCTTTCTTTGTGTCATGTTGTATTAAGACTTAACGTTGGAGCTCTTTCTCTTCCAGGATTTATCTGCAGCTTCAGCTTGAGGCAACCATAGTTTATAGCCATTTAGCTTATAGCTTATCTATGGCTCTAGGTATATTTCTTATATTATTATATATATTATATTATATTTAATCTTCTATCATCACTCTGAATGTGTGGATTCTAAATGATCAAACACAGGATATTATGTCCAATATGCAAAGGTTTAATACAGGTGGACTGTGCATCAGAACAGTGTTAATCTGCCAGTTCTTTAGTTCTTTAGAACAAATCCATGTTTGTCCGAGGCACCAGTCTGAGAATGAAGCAGGTAACCGTGCTGTGATCAAATCACACTAAAAACAAATGTCCTGACTATCTCCAGGGGTGAGAACATGTGAGAAGACTATCTTTGCCTTTGGAAAACTTTGGAAAATATTCCAACTGGATTCTCAAAATCATTTAAAGTTCAAATGATTCTAAATCATCTAGCTATACTTTTTAGAAAAGTACAGCTGGATACTCGAGATTACTGCCTGCTGTAGTACTTTTAGAAGATCCCGTGTAACAGGCAGGAAAGGTTATGTTTTCTTAAATTAAGTACATCACAGGGGGAGGCAAGGTCACACTTTGTCATGTGGCCTAGAGCTCCCACTTATTGGCACCTGCCCTTTGATAAATGTTCTATTGTGCCAGATCATTTTTCAATGAGAATCTCAGGAACTAAAGAAAACAGTCGGTTAAACCTGGAAACAATGGGAGCTCTGAGAGCATCGCTGATCACTGGGCCTGAGCTGAACTACATTATGATGAATGAGTGGTAGCTCTGAGATGAGTGACTCTGCTTCTAAAGCTCAGGCCACGCTCCTCCATCTGTGCTCTGATTTATGGAAGATCCTCCTGGACGTGGTTGGAGTGTGGAAAGGAGCAGCAAGCCATCACACACAAAGATCTGTCTGTGCTGAACTGGGATCAGGAGCTAAACAAAAGGAGCCGGTAGCAGTCACAGACAGAGGTTTATGCATATGAGTGTAGGTTGAAGGGGAAGCTAGCAGTAATGCCTTAATGACACACATGCACAGTCATATTTCTTCTCATGAGTGTGGTGAGATAAAATTAAATAGTTCTGCTTTGTGTGCTTTGCCTTCATGAAGCAATAATCCAAGAAGAATGGAAACAGAGCTGAATTGATTAGTCATCAAATTCATCTTCAGCTACTTTAATGATGAAGTAAACAAACAACTATACATTCATCACTACAAACTGAATATGTCTTTGTTGTGGACCACTGCAACATCCATGACTTCAGCCTGTAGGACAAGACTCGTGGATTTATCACTACATTTTACAAGTTACACTAAAAAATTACTATTACGATTAGTTACATTAATGTCAGTCGTAAAAAAAAGTATCTTAAATGGCTTCTTTACAAATATTTTACAAATTGTAAATCATGGCAAATGTTTTTGTTTTGTTTTTTAATTGAAATCCTATTGTGTCTGATGAATTATTAGAAACTTGCTTATCAAAAACAATAAAGCAGCAGTAAACTCGAATTTTTGAAATGATAAAAATTACAGGAAATACTACCTTAATCAACATTCAGCAGTTAAACAGTTAAACAGCAGTTGTGTTTTTGTCCTACAATATACAAATCATTATTTGAAGAGTTTGGTTACACTACTTACCAAAAAATGTGTTCCTCTTGCGCTTTCACATTTCTGTCCAATTCGTCTAAAACAGCTCGATTGTCTTCCTTCATTTGAAACTGACTCTCTTGCTGGGGGATGAACTCGTGACCAACTCATTCTTCATCCTTTCTTACTTGCCTGTTTCCTGATCGCTCCGACAGCGTGATCGGCTGTAATCCTTGTACAAATGAAGGGCTTAGAATTAATTAACAAAAGCTGGGTCACCTGTATGGATTACTTTCATTAGCTTTCATGGCTCAATTTACTTCCATTACTACAGGAAAGCTGGAAGTTAACCAATGTTTTAGTCCCTGAAAATACCGTGGGTAGTTTACCTCTTGAGTTGGTGCCATGTAAAGTTTTCTGATTTCAATAAAAGCTCAATCATGCAATGGACTCTACTTAATATTACATCTTATTTTGTATGTGCTGTAAAGCACTGCTTCTACTTCTGCCTTATCTGTGTCCTAAACATCTGTTCATTTAGGATTCAGGGTCCCTTCTCTCTTTCCCTCTGTGAGGTTTCTCTCTGGTTGTGCCCACCTGCTTTCCACTAAAAGCCTGGAAACTACAACTAACTAGGCTTTACCAGACATATAAGGAAAACTGTTACTCAAGGCTAAATGAAATCAACAAACAGATGGCTGCTCCAAGTGTATTAAGAGTTTCGCCATGGAACAGTAACAAAGTGTTAGAAACACATTGCTCATTTTGGTGTCTATGCTGTCATCACATACAGATAAACCGAACATGGAAAACTCCTCAAGAAATCAGTAACTCCTTCATGTGTGGCGTTCTGTGAGATGATGATGATAGAGTTTGGAAAAACCCAGAGTTTGTTTGACTAAAGATCCCTGCAGTGTGGGTATAAGGAAACAGAGGTGAGGCAGAGGTAAAGGCAGGGGTCTGAAGGTTAGGCTGGAGTTTAGGAGGATGCTTTGTCACTGGGACTAGAGCAAAATATGCTTTTCCCTGAGGAGGCGTTGGGGTCTTTCATTATTTCCATTAGTTTTGATCCACCCTCAAGGGTCCCAAAGATGTCAAGAATTAATAGCCACAGTGGTCAAGGTTACTCTTGCGAAAAATCCCTCAACCTTGCATTACTTCACTTTATCAAATGTTCAAAATATATTTAAAAGAAAGAAAGAAAGAAAGAAAAATAAACATCCGAAAAGAATAAAGGAGACTAAAAGTAGGATGTAAAACTGAAGGAGAGAAGAAAATGTAGATAGATAGGGTGACACATAACATCCTCTCCACATTGCTTCAAGAGAAGGAGGCATAACGGAAACCTGTACATTTCCAGTTCTCAGTGTTCTCCTAATACGAACGCTGTCCTATAACGCAGCATGAAGAGCAGGTTGGGCATGTTTGACAACACATTCCTCTGTCTACCTTTACACTCCCCTGATGGAATCACATTTTCCAACCCTCAGACCTTCACACAGAGCAAGGCAGGGGGCAAACAATAATACTGGTCTCCTCTGAGACTGTGTGCACGTCATTTGTTAAATGTCAAAGCAGATACTGCATTGTTTGGATATGTTTGATCCCAAAAACTCTCCCATTACCAACTATGGCTAAAGGTTCATTACTTTAATACATATCTGCCAACACATTTGTGTAACCTACTTCCAGGTATCTTGTATTAAAATTTATTAAAACTGCTAACCTTTTAATGTTGAATGCCAGACTGCGTCATTCATTTCCTATGCTGAATAAAATGTACATTGGCTGTATTGCTTCTGTAACTGATCAATAATATACTGGTTGACTGCAATCAACGTTTAACTGGAAGTCCCTCCAATGCACCATTTTGATTCGATTTTACAGTCATGCACCAGAGATGTTTCCCCATTATTATATTTTATGGGTTTCAATAAACATTTTAAAGTCTCATGCTCTAAATACTGGCTTTCACACTCCTAGAAAAATAAAATCAAAAAGGAAAATATTAATATGCACTTCTTTCTCATGCAAATAATCACATTAAAGAGACTCTAAATAGGAATAAAAAGGTTTGTAATGACGTGTTCGATACAAATGTACTATTAATTTGGTCATTCTAAGAATATGCTTAGTATGTCATTGGAAATAAATACAACTGGGTAAGGTTTTGTATTTTAATCACCAATAGTGATCATACAACATTAATCCAACGTTCTGCATCGGAAACGTTGGATTATACTGCCAAAAGTATTTGGTCATCTAAAATAAGAGCTTGAGTGACATCCCATTCTAAAGGTATAGTGTTTAATATGATGTTGCCCACCCTTAGCAATAATATATAAACTTTTCTTCGAAGGCTTCACACAAGGTTTAGGGGTGTGTTTATCATAATTTTTGACCAATAATCCAGAAGCAGATTTGTGAGTTCAGAAACTGATGTTGAACAGGAAGGCCTTGCTCACAGTCTCTGCTCTCTTCATCTCAAATGTGTTGTATTGGGGTGAGGTCCGTATGGTGGCCCCTAGAGACAAAACACGTTCAAACTCCAAAATACGTACAAACTCCAAAACACAATGGAAGTGCTCCAGGACTCTAGGGGCAGTGTTGAGCTTTTGTTACCTAGTGGCTACACAAACCAGGAAGTACTATGACTGGATTTGGTGTGTGGTAGTAACAGGTAAATGAACATTTTTTTAAATATTTCAATATATATTAGTGTGGTTGTTCTATCCTTGTAGGTGTTTTCCGCCGGTATCCAACTCCATGTCTTTTCAACAACCTTGCCATTTATTTTGCAAATCGAGCTCAACACTGCCCCTAGAACACTTCCTGGAGCACTCTTCCATTGTGTTTTGAAGTTTGTACGTGCTTTGTCTCTAGGGGCTACTGTAGGTCCGGGCTCTGTACAGGCCAATCCAGTTCTTCTACACCAAACTCTCTTATCCATGTCTTCATGGACCTTGTTTTGTGCACTGGTGCACACTCATGTTCCAACATGATGGAAGAGGTTCCAACATGACAACATCTTCCCACAAATTTTGTAGCATGAAGTTGTCCAAAATGTCTCGTTATGCTGTAGCATTAAAAGTTCCTTTCATTGGATTTAATGTGCCAAGCACAACTCCTATAAACAAAGTCATACATAATCCTCCCTTCAACAAACCTTACACTTGGTACAATGGAGTTAGACAAGTACCGTTCTCCTCGCAACCTCAGAACGCAGACCCAAAAGCCTAGTTCATCACTCCAGAGAACACATCTCTACTGCTCCACAATAAAGTGGTGACATGCTTTATACCACCGCATCTAATGTTTTGCATTGCAGCTTGTGATGTACGGCTTGAATGCAGATGCTCAGCCATGGAAACCTAGTCCATAAAACTCATGAAAACTCATGTCTATACTTGGACAACAAGACCTTGTTGTAACATTCAGCATTCATAGACCACAATATTTTCCTATTTATTTTACTAAATATACAGTATTTTAGATGCCTCTTCACACACAAAGGTTAATTAAGGAGTTCTGCAGGGCTCTGTGCTGGGACCAGTCCTATTTACATTACACATGCTTCCCTTTGGCAGTATTAGAAAGCATATATTTTCACTGCTATGCAGATGTTACCCCGTATTTTTTACTCATGACACTAGATGACACACATAAATTAGTTGACATGCCAGAATTTCATAAAGGCCTGAATGACCTCTAGTGTCCTGCTTCTAAATTAAGATAAAACTGGTGATATTTTGTTTGACCAAAAAAATCATACATCTAAACCTGAAACGTACTCTTGAAGTCATTTTGAACATGATATGTCCTTTAATGTGCATATAAAACACATGATTCTGTTCTGGACTTGGCGTTTTTTTAGTGGAAGAAACATTTCGTCACTTATCCAAGTGACTTCTTCAATCTCAGCTGACTGCAGGTTTCCCCAACCTTATAAACAGTACATTTGCATTGCTTTTTCTGGCTTTTTTCGATAGGGTACAGTGAAGAGTTACAGAAAAACAGAGAGAAAGAGGGTTAGACATGCAGACAAAGGGCCACAGATCAGATTATAGCCTAGGCCAGCCGCTGTCAGCCATATGGCATATGGTTGCCTGCTCATTCCAATGAGCTAAACTGGCACCTGACACTGCTGTTTGTAAAATTACCTTCAAACTCCCCAGTTCACAATCCGATCAGGCATCTGCAGAATGCACCACAAAAAGCTCAATCGATGGACCCACATGGATGTGCTTACAACATCCCTGTCTAAGATATCATATGACAATTCCAGAGAACAAAAGGCGAAAAAGCTATTAGATAGTCTCACAATATATTTGACTTTAGATATTATTGATTATTTTAATAATTATCTTTCTCAAAGGTGTACAAAAAATCAGAAAATATACTATCACTCCACGCAGCTTCTGATATGCAAGTTAAGCTTTTCCTCAGACAACAGTATAAACTGTTTCACTGTTTGATATTCTTTTCAGCTATGCATAATATTTATTGTTATTATTTCAATTTTCAGTTCAATAATTATATCAGCGTTGACTGCTTTTTATCTGTCTGAATGAACAGTACAACCAGGTCACAGACGGGTAGATTAATACTACAAAGAGCTTTTCATTTCTTCATTATTTGTGTTGACAGTGGAAATATTACCTAGTCAACCTGGAAAAACACACCCTAGAATAATGTTACTGGCAATCATAGAATATTAATTGCCATTGTTTTCAAAGTGTACCTACCTAACGCTGCACAGTAAAAACTGACGTGAAATCCACTTGACTCTGATGAACCGTTTCTCTGTGTTTGTATTTTTCCTATCTGACTCTGCAGGAATAACATGCAGACCAATGCTCTCTGATGGCACCAAGTGGTCTCTCCTAGTAACAGCAGAATTTGTATGAAGATGTTTTAAAGTCAGCCAGAAGAGGAAAAGGATTCTCCAAAAAGGAGAAGGATACAAGTCAGCCACAACAACCATACAGTTCTGGATCAGTGGCCGTCACTTGAACTATGGGTTGCTATTAAACGTACTACTGATGTGTGCCTAGCTTTCATATTTGAAAGTCTGATTGAATCAACAGATTGGAACATACATGTGCGAGGCTAATTTCCCCTTGTTCATTAAAGGAGTGTTAATTTTTTTTTATTCCATTATAAAGCAAGATTACTTGTATTTCATTTTTAATGAGGGCTTGAGAAAGACTGCATGTGGAGCTGTGATTGTGTCTGTGCATACTCATAGAAGAGCTTGTGCAGTCACCAGCTGACATGTCTTTATATGTATGTAATACAGTACTCTTCCCAGAGCCCAATATTGATCATGTTTCAGGCGAGATTGGCCATGCTGGTTTCACTTGAGCGGTGGCAGTCACCTGCTGGGAGTTCTAGACAGTGCAGCCGGGGCCAGACAGGGGTTGAAGTGTCATTTTATGTTAGTCAATAAATTAAGCCTCCATTAACCGAAACCCAAGCCTGAGA
>VUQR01022714.1:2623-13313 GCA_015108515.1 Hemichromis elongatus
GGGGAGAAGAGGGGGGGGGGGGGGGGGGGGCACTAGCTGTGCTTCCCATGATGCTTTTTGAAACTGATTATTTTTCATTTTTCTTACTTATGGTGGTAAGCTCCAGTCACTCCCTTTCCATTCAAACCCTCTACTCAAGCAGTCGGCATTCTGTGCATAGCATGATCGTCGGGCTACACGCTGTTGGGTTTTATGGTGTACGGCATGCAAACAAATCTACATAGGTTGCTTTCTTCAAACCTTTCACTGTGCACTGCCAAATGCCTGTGCAAACAAACACGAATGTGTTATCATGAATTCCATCTCAGCCAAGATCAACATCATGGTTGGAGGTATCTGGTATCTTCGCTCTGTCCTTGGAAACGTATCTTGATCCAACATCTCACTCCAAGCCAGATCCTACCGTATAAAGGAGAAAAATGACTGTGTGCCTTTAGGAAAGAATGGTTTGTCTTTTTTTTGTGGCTGAGATATTTATTTCGATGTCCCATATGGTACTACTGGAAAAAGAACAAGTAAAATTTACAGGATGCCTTAGTGTGTATGGGACAAGGGAATACATCGAATTTATTTTTGCGGTGCCAAAAAATGAATAATCTTCCTCTCCCAAGATTGTTTTTTTTGTTTTTGGTATGTCATTGTTGTATAATTGTACTCACTGCCCTGTTTCCACCTTTTGACAAGGTCTCACTGCCCCCCAAAGTGATAATAATTGTGCTCATTCTCGTGTGATCCAGATGTCCTGTTGATACCCTCCAGAAGATGCAGAGGGGAGCAGCTACGTCAACAAGGCTTGACGATGGCCAGTTCTAAGAATAGATTTCCAGGGCTTAAAATACCTCGTAGACTCACACGTTCCAAACAGATGCTTACAAACGTGGCGGGCGGGGGGAGACAAAAGAGTCAGTTTTGACCAGGAAGTGTCTAACAGTTGTTTGAAAAGGGAGAAACTGTGTATGATTTAAGAGGGATTTAAATGTTTAGGAAACAGTCAGTGAGGAGCACATTTCTGTCACTTTGTAACCCCATAAATATGGAATCTGCAGGTTTCAGTGGAAGCTGTAGGATAGCATAACTAATGCATAGCCAAACATGCACGACTGCAGAGATGAGTCTTTATGCCGTGATGATGTGAAGGATGAGTGAGTTGATTTTTGTTTTGGTGCTTTGTAAAATTATCTATTTAAACCAAACAAACATGGTAATTCAGGCTGGATAAGTCAACTCTTTTCATTTAATTAGGACTTTTGTTTTTATCTAAACAGTTTAAGTTCCTAGTGACTATTAGAAATAAAATAGCAATTGTGTTTTGGGGGCTCTTAGTATCTTGCAACTAACTGATGCGCAAATTTTAGTTATTCATTGTTGCCTGATCTGTTTATTCTTAAGGGAGCACATCCTCATAAGTGACACATGGCTGTTATCAAAAAAAGTGTGATTTAAAAAAACAAACAAAAACAAAACAACCAACTGTGCCCACCTGACACGTTGTTTTTGTAAGATGCCAAATTTAGTGAACACATGAACTCTACCAAGTGCCAATGTTTGTCACAGTTTGTACCGTACCTTTGAAAGGAAAGTCCACACACCAGTGCACTACATAAGCTGGACGAATGCCACACTTGCCCTGTGCTCTCTCTCAGGAGCATCCCCCCCACCCGGTCCGCTTTTCCTCACTTCCCCTTCCTGTCTGCTGCAGGAAGTTGGCCTTGCCGGGCGTCAGATGGCCTCATCTTCATGGCTAAAAGGAGTTCTCGAAATAGTACTTCGCAGAATTTGACAAATGAGCTTGTGTGTGAGTGTGTTTTTGTGTGTGTGTGTAATTGCAGCATACATTTCATGTACTCTGTCCATGCTTGTCAAGCAGAAGCAGAAGCTGTGTTTTGGGGCATCCCCATTAGCTTTGCTTGATTAAGTCATTAAAGTCGTCTGCCCACTCCTAAGTGGCGGAGCAAAGCTCCTGTCACAAATTATCACAGTTCGCATTGCCGGAGCTATTGTCGAGGGGCTCAGCGGTTACGCAAGCATTACGCTTGTAGCCGAAGGTCACGGCGTGGGTCACGCTATCCAAACAAGCTTGAAATCAGGGATAACACAGTCTGACAGCACACATGCTGACCAGTCACCTCAAGAAGTGTCGGAGTCCTCTGTTAATTTTCGTTTTTAGTTGTCTGTTTTTTTTTTAATTGATAAAGTCTCCTGGGCTGTCCCCTTAGCTCCTTTGTTGGTTATTTACTTGCCTTGTTACTGTTCTTTGGTTATTGTGTCATCACAGCAATATTGTTAAGGCACTGTGACTGTGCCCTAGATGTGTTGCCTATAATTTAGGTGTCGGCAAAATACCATTCTCACGAGTGTTTTAGAGACAAACATATTGTATGTTTTAAGACGCATTCTTACTCTCTGCTAACATTATTGTTTCTGCTTCTTTTCTCTGTCTTCTGTTCTCCATGTTTCTTTTTTTAATCTCACCCTCTTCACCGCTTCACCATCTCTCCTTCTCCCATCATTCATCTCGTTCCATCCCTTTTTTCTCGCGTCTCTGTCTCCAGGTGGCTATAAAAATAGTGGATAAGACCCAGCTGGACGATGAGAACCTGAAAAAGATCTTCAGAGAGGTGCAAATCATGAAGTTGCTGAAGCACCCCCACATCATCCGCCTCTACCAGGTACACAGTCACTCTCACCCACAGAGCCTTTTAACACATCTCTGCTCGCTTCTTCCACTCGGGACCTGTGGTCAAATGGGAACAAAGAGATGATTGAAGCGTAGAAGAATCCAGATGTTACCAGACATTGTTTTCTGGGGGTGTTGACAGTGCAATTATAAAATGTACCTGGAAAAGTCTCTAAAGTATTGGAGCGTGTGTGGGGGAGGGGAGGGATGGGGCAGTACAACTACAGCCTTCTGCCCAAAACCTCACTCTAGTGAGACTCGGTGATAGAAATTTAGAGGTGAGAGTTTTGTGTGTTTTCATACTTTTCCAGGTGTATGAGGATTGTAACACCCTACCAGTGTCCCAGCATCTGATCTGAAATAGCCCCCAGCAGTTTAAACACACTCTCTTTTATTACTTTACCATAAATTGTAATAATCTGGTCCTCACACATGCATAGGTTGATCAGTACACTTAAGTACACGGCTGATTTTGTTCTATTTAAATCTTTCTTGTTTGTATGCCAAACCGTGCTTACTCATTCAGTTATGTAACGCATGAACTGGCCATGACTAGATGTTGGCCTGTGAGAGGGTCTGCAGGTCCTGGTTTTTTATCATTTGTTTATATCTTTAGGTGATGGAGACGGAGAGGATGATCTATTTGGTAACAGAGTACGCTAGCGGTGGAGAGATATTCGGTAAGGGAGTCCCCCAATGTCACCTTAAATGTAGATTCTCTGTCGCTGACTTTCTCTTACTTTGATTTTTGATTGTGTTGACATACATAAAACAAAATTGTGATCTAATTACAGAGTGCCTCTGGACCTGTAAAAGTTTTAAATAAACATCAACTGAAAATTGCCTCTAAGTATTTAAGTTTTGTGATTAATTTAGGAAGTTTTTCTACACACAGTACTGCTGTTTTCACCACTGCAGTGTGATCACTTAGTGCAACTATAGTATTTTGGTTCTGCTACTTTGGGACTCCAGTTTAGGCTGCTTTTAAATGGGCTGATATAAGCTATGAATACCTGTGTGTCATAAAGTAAAACTTTTTAATAACTTCTTTATTCTTCTCTTTTTTACGCATGTGTAAAAACAGCTAATGGGGTGTAAAGGCATTATCCAACAGTTGAAACTTATGTGGGGAAAAACAGAACTCAAATTCAGTGTGTTGAGGTTCGAAAGAGGTTCAGTTTAGTGCTTCACTGCCAGAAAGTCTGACAAAAAAAGGTAATGATGATTAAAATGGGCCTTGCTAGCTAGCCTCAGACGTGGGAAGATGCAAGTTATTTCACTAAACAGTCTTAAGTCAGTGCTTGGAAATGCAGATGAATCAAAGTAACAGTGAAGACCATAAAGGAAAACAGTGAGATTTTTCTCTTTAATAAACACAGTTTTCTTAACATTAGTCAAAAGGTTTTTTTTTACTTTAATGTTCATTTTGAATGTAAACGAGTGTGTTTGATGTTTTTCCAATGTAGCTTTGGTATTAAACGTCCTTTAAAGTGGTATAAAAAAAGGTCTTAAAGTCTTTAATTTATTTAAATCTGCAGACTGTGTAATTAAAATGAAATTTTTTCCTTGTAAAGATGAAATGAAATGAATCTCTCTGTGCTTTAAAATGCCAGATCCCACCAGAATCCGAAGCTTTACACATAGTGTTCACCTGGCCGGTCTTGGGAATTAATTTAATGACATTTGTAGCACAGGATCTCGTACCTGAACAGGTAGACAATCGAAACACTGTGTTTGCTTCCTTAAATCCAGCAATTGTGTTTTGTTTGGACGTACAGACCACCTGGTGGCTCACGGGCGTATGGCAGAAAAGGATGCCAGGAAGAAGTTCAAGCAGATTGTGGCAGCGGTTCATTTCTGTCACTGCCGCAGCATTGTCCACAGAGACCTGAAGGCAGAGAACCTGCTACTGGACCACAACCTCAACATCAAAATCGCAGGTGTGTGTGTGTGCGCGTGTGTGTTTGCACTTAAGAGTGAATAGGTGGGTAGGTTAAATTTAGTGGTGGATGTGGATGCAGGCAAGTGTCAGCTTGTACTTAGGGAGCATTTTTCTGTTTTGAACAAAATGTTTACTCTGTCAAGGCAACTGGTGAGATTAAATCAACCTCTTGTCTGCCCTGTCAGATTTTGGTTTCAGCAACATGTTTTCTCGAGGCCAGCTATTGAAGACGTGGTGTGGCAGCCCTCCCTATGCTGCTCCCGAACTGTTTGAGGGAAAGGAGTATGACGGCCCCAAAGTAGATATATGGGTGAGTCGACTTTTAGGTACGCAGAAGGCCCTGCTGGGCTGCAACATGGGGTGTGGCTAGCTGACTTGAATGTTCCAGGTACGGTTGAATCGAAAAGAAAAAGAAAAGATAGTAACACATACAACCGCGTTTCTTAAATAACACATAGAGCTCTGGAAAAAATGAATAAATTAGTTGTTTTCCAGTTTTTAAAAGTGATGTGCTCACAGCTGTTTTCCCTCTCCTCTGTGTAGAGCTTAGGTGTGGTGTTATACGTGCTGGTGTGTGGCGCCCTGCCCTTTGATGGCAGCACTCTACAAAATCTGCGGGCACGTGTCCTCAGTGGAAAGTTCCGCATCCCTTTCTTCATGTCCACAGGTGGGACTGCGGTCAACTCTTATTCTTCTCCATGTTTTTAATCAGACAAAACCAATTTACCTTTGTTCCGCGTGACGCACACGGTAAAGACTTTTAACAGCTGCCACTGAAGTCCAAGCCTGGACAGTTTTTAAGTTAAAAAGTTTCTTTTACAATAAAATATATACATCACAATGATTTTGTTATCGAAGCAGTTTGGTAGTTTTGTGTTGTACGAGAGGAAACAATGAAATTGGACTAAGAGAAACTAAATTAATAATTGTCTTTATTTGAGCTTTTCCTGTTAATTCATCCCCACTTGAGATATATAAGCTTTTCTTCAAAAAGGGCTACTTAAATAGCTGAAATATTATACTCTGATATAAATGCATAACATGCATGCTTATGTGTTGTTACAGACTGTGAGTACTTAATTAGACACATGTTAGTACTGGAGCCCAGCAGACGGTTGACCATGGAGCAGATCTGTAAGAACAAGTGGATGAGACAGGGCGACCCAGACCCAGAGTTTGACCGGGTGAGACCTTTTTAAAAGGATTTTACAAAGTCACTCAGTGCCGGTTTTATTCTTCTTTTCCTTTCTGTTCTTCGTGTGTGTGTGTGCTTTTGTTCAGTTACAGTTTCAGTATAATATGGTGATTTGGCAAAAAAAAAGGCTCGCCTCATTATTTAGTGGCTCCACTGTGTTACATGAACAAATTTGTATTTGCCAGATAATTTGGTTACACCACAGATGATTGGAAGCTAGGTGAGAAGATGACCCAGACTCAGTTTCGCTGCTGACTACGCGAGGTTTTCTTTTTGACTCTTCACATATCCTTCTTTCCTCGCGATTCCTTCCTTCTTGATGAGATTCCCTATTCCAGATCCACTGGATCATCCCCACAGCATAATACTCCCACTCACCGTGTTTCACTGTGGGAATGGTGTCCTTGGGTTAGACACCCCTCCCGTTTTTTTCCCCAAACATACACAGCATCTCTATGGCACAAGAGCTCTAGTTCATGTCATCTGACCAAAGGGCCAATCTCCACTATGCAGAATCTTTCTCTACGTTGTCCTTAGCATATTTCAGTCTGACTTCCGGCTGTTTCTTAAACAATAGTCGAGTTTTTCTTGATCTGCAACCCTGCAGTCCATTCAGTCTGTTCAGGATTCTAGAGATTTTCTTCTTCAAGACTACAAATTGAGTCTTGGATAAGCCCTTCATGAGTCTCTTTGGTTTCCTACCTCTGCCAGGCTTGTTCTGTACTGCGTGGCTGTTGATACTTCTCACTCCAGTTCTTGACACTTGGAAACTCTGTGATTCATTTGAATATCCATCTCCTGCTTTGTGAGCGTCATCGGTTCTTTTTGTCAAGTCTAAACTGATTTCCTTTGTTTTTGACATAATACTTTTCTCACTGACAGCTCAAACTGTCGCTGACGCTTTTGTACTGTGTGTAAATGGGAAAATAACACTCATTTTAACTTTAATTGTACAAGCTTTGAACTTTACAAAGTGCCAGCACATCATGGCAATGGTTTATGCTGTAGCTCACTAAAACGGTCTGTTTGTTAGGGGTGGTTAATAATATAGACCTCGGTTATTTTCTAAAAATAGACATAATTGATCATTTCTAAAGAAAACAAAGATGTTTGTCAAAACAAAGCGCTTGGGTAACATATTGACAAAAACTAATTTTGTCCTCACCTGTATGTCAGTAACTCACAAGGCTGTGAACCTGAAGGCTGCGGTTTATATTCTAGGACTCACCTTCTGGTTTAAGTTTCACTTTCTGTTTGCTTTCACTTGCTGTTAGTTAGGTTAGGCTAGGTTCACCGACAAAGCTACTTGGTTATTTTAGGGGGGAGAGCCCCCCCAAAACACTGCGTTAAGATATGAGTTAGGGTTGAGGCGTGTTTTATTATTTACAGCAACTCTTAAAATGCCAGCATGTTTTGATTAAATATCAGTATCTGTAACTCAGCATATGAGGGGGAGTAATGAAAACTTGATCACAAACCACAGTGATCATTAAAAATAAAAAATCATACTATCAGTCCAAATGTCATCAGAACGTCATCTCTTTTCAGCCATAATTACACATAAAATATTTTGCACTTCACAAAATCTTGACTTGTTTCACACAGCTAATGACATAAATGGACATGCGTTTTGGCCTCACTAATAAATTGTAAATGCTTTGATCATTATTATTGTTTAATAGCGGCAACTGTTTGCAGTCTGTAAGTGGGGGTTATTGTAAAGCCTTGTCGTGTTTTTCCACTTCCTTCCAGTTGATAGCAGAGTGTGAGCAGGTGAAGACAGAGAGAGAGATGGAGCTCATCAACGAGCAGGTGCTCATGGCCATGTGTGAGATGGGCCTGGACCGAGAGCGCACACTCCAGGTGACGAAAAGTTTCATCCCCCCTCCCTCGCCTCGCCCTTTTTTTTTTTTTTTCTTTTTTTTTGGTCAAATGTAAACGGCACAGTTTATGTATATCTTGCCTTTTCTTGCCCCCTTTTCTTTTTCAGTCCCTACAAACGGATGCATACGATCACTACAGTGCCATCTACAGTCTGCTGGCTGACCGCCTCAAGAAACACAAGACCCTGCGTGTTGCTCAACCCGCACTGCGCCCCATTAGCTATCCTCTAAATGCTGTACAGGTGATTCATTACTTCTTGGTGTTATCATGATATGCGGGGTCTGCTCAGTGACATTATTGCGACACTGAATGAAACAAATTAAAAGTGTTGTTTTCTGTGAATTCTCTGAATACAAAAGTTTCCTTATATCACAAACTTTTAGGAATACATTTTAAGCCAGGCAGCTTGAACTGTAAATATAGTAAAGGGGCCTCTTCCATCAGCATAACTTACTGTAGTCCTGGTGTCTGTCAGCTGAATGGCTTTAACCCATATCTGCCAATCACTCTGTGCTAAGAAGATTCTTATCAAATTAGAGCAACCCTTATGACCGCTGTGTGTGTGTCTGTGTGTTTGTGTGTCCCAGCAGACTGACCCACAAGGTAATCCTGTTAGCATCACCGTTCCCCACGTCCAACTCATCAATCCAGAGAACCAGATTGTTGAGGTGAGTTAGCAGTGGAGTCAAGTGGTTGCATCAGCCTGGGAGTGGGTGCTCAGCAGTAAGGGGCGTTAAGCTTGTATTCAAGCTAGAACTAGCTGATTTCTTCAGAAACTGCAACAGTGTGTATAGTATGACGTGAAATAAGGGGTGTCTCTTTAATCTCGTCATCATTTTTAATTTTACCGTTAGTCAGCACCATCCGGTGAAAATGTGTTCTATTTTAATAGAAAACACTTACACGTCTATATAAACATGGAATGCATTTAAAATGTGAATTATGTCTTTATGAAGTAACAAATGCAGCACACACTACCAAAGATCACTTCTGGTGACCAAACATGTGGTGCGTGTTTATCTGTCATTCAGCCTGACGGCAGCATGGCTCTGGACAGCGACGAAGGGGAGGAGCCATCGCCTGAGGCCATGGCTCGCTACCTTTCAATGAGGCGGCACACTGTGGGGGTACCAGACCAAAGGTAAGGCATGAACAGCTGCTCTGTGTTATTGCAGTCTGACTGGAGGGAAATGACACTGTTTTCACTCACACTATTCTATATTTGTCTAAACCAGTGCAGCACAATTGCATTCAGATTTATTAACTAACTGCCAGCTATTTATAGATGAGGTAACATATTTTGGGCTTATTTCAAGCTAATTTAAGTACGAATGAGGAGCATTAAAGCATAAGTAATTATATTAGCTGCTTCTCACTACTTTCAAACAATCATTGACTCATTTTATGTTATTTTCTCTGTTTCCCGATCAGGACAGAGATGCAGGAAGATCTCCAGAAGCTGCCACCTGGTTTCCCTCGTGGTGTGCTGCCCCAGCCCCCTTTCATCCCGCTTACCCCCACTATGGGTCAAATGAACACTCTCATGCCCACACAGAGCCTGCAGCCCACACAGCAGCTGGAATACAAGGTAGAGTCCGCCGGGCTAGACCAGATCTCACTTGGTAGCCGTCAGCTTACTTTATTTATTTTCACACTCTAATTTGACTTCCTGTGGCTGCTGATCCTCCAGGAGCAATCATTGCTGCAGCCGCCTACCCTCCAACTGCTCAATGGCATGGGGCCTCTGGGTCGAAGAGCTTCCGACGGCGGGGCCAACATTCAGTTACACGCTCAGCTCTTGAAAAGGCCCCGAGGGCCCTCGCCACTTGTCACCAGCCCGGTGAGGATCTGAATTTTTGAATGTAGTCCACCTTGTATGTCCTCGTCTTACGTGCTGAACAGGCGTTGACCAGTAAACTCTTTGCTTCTCTTAGCATCCTATCCCTGCAGTAGCTCCGGTGGATGAGGAGGGTTCAGACGGAGAGCCAGATCAAGAGGCAGTACAGAGGTAACCCACGGTGATGGTTTTTGGTGAAGGGGAAAACCGTACAGAGGTGCTGTCTAAATGAGAACCTGTGGAAGTCTCATAACCTGTGACTACAAGTACATGAATGCTGAGTTTAAGATCTGGGTCGGCCAAGATATTAAAGTCTAAAGATTATAGAGAACGTTTTATAACGAAGTAGCTGAATAAAAAAAAGTGTAAAAAAACACATGCAAAGAGTCACACAATGACAATTTTATGTTGACCTTAGCTTTTAGAAATAATGTGAAAAAACGTTGACAGTAGTCTGGGGTATGACGGGCGCTGGATTGTTTTATGGAGCCGTGGAGTCCAGGTGATCTCTTCCCAGTCGATCCTCTTCAGACAGCACCTTCTGTAGACCTCGCTGGTGTCCTGGGTTGCTGGGAGTGAGTGCCTCTGGCTGCTCTGCTTCCCCCCCCCCCAACGGGAGGTGGCCACTCTGCTGCGGTGCTTATCCCATCTTTTTTCCTTTCTCCATTGCGCAAGTGCCTTCTGCCACAGTCCTAAACTGAATCTGCCATCAGACACAGTGCCTCCTATCGCTCATACTCTTTGGCCAAGAGCTTCTCTTTCTCTCTCTCATTCAGTAAGTGCCAAATTATCCTCTGGACCTTTTCACTCTTTCTCACACAGCTTTGCTAACTCTGAAGCTTGCAAAACCAATGAATACTGAACGGCAACCAGTCCAATCCTAAAATTGAAAAGCTGGGGCGTTGCTGGATACCCATAAGCAATAACATCTATTGACGGTGTAATTTTGTTTACTGTTTTCTGATTGGCTAAGATGATATTAATCATGGCACCTATTAGCAGAAGTGGGAAGGGGTGGGCCTTCCCTCCCCATCTCCATTAGCCAATGAGGACAGAGAGCTGACCAGCGCTGCTTCCTGTCTCCCACCCTCACCCCCGTCCTCCCCCCCCCCTCCCTGCGGCCCAGGTACCTGGCGAACCGCTCCAAGCGGCACA
>VUQR01022715.1:6864-35247 GCA_015108515.1 Hemichromis elongatus
AAAACCACCAGTTGGGTTATGTGTGTGTGTGTGTGTGTGTGTGGGTGTGTGTGTGTGTGTGTGTGTGTGTGTGTGTGCGCGTGAGTGTGTGGTAGAGCAAGCGAGTCTGGGGGGGTGAGGGTTATTATCATTCAGTCACTGTAGGCTCATGCTGAGATAGTTAATGAAGTTAGCACAGCATATGATATGGCACTGCTAAATATATTAATGCAGACAGACAAAGACGGGGACAGGGAGATGGTGAGAGGGGAACAAAGAGAAAGCATGAGACAAAGAAAAGGTGTGCACTAAAAAGAAATAAGAAAAAAATAAAACCTGAAAGCTGAGGATGCCATTATTAGCTTCGTTTAGTGCAAATAAGACTGATATTTACTGTTCGATGCTTTCAGCTAGAAGAGATTACACGCCATCGACTTACATATCAAATCAAGGGCTTGCTGGTATTGTTTTCAGCTTGTGACTCTTCCTGTCTGTGAGTGTCTCTTATTCAAATGAATACTGTAGAAGGAGTTAAAACAAAGGTGGTCTGTCTGCGCAGACTTTGTCAAGATACCGCTGCAACCCTGCAAAATGAGGTCCTGAATCATTGTGGGTGTGTCGTTGAGTTTAAAATGAACTTTTTTTTACGCCTGCTCTTTTCTCACACACATGCAGGCAAATTTCTGGACAGCTGAGTTCAGAGTGCCCTAATTTGAACCCATACGGCATCACTACAGACAAAGCTAGAGACCGTGTTGAGATGAGATCACGCCACCAGCGAAGCTTGGGAGTTCTTGGACACAAACAAATGATAAAAATGTTACATGTTCATACATCAAATAATAGTATAGTGTAGTGGTTTACACATGTGCCTAGCAAGGGTTACATCAAGCAGGGTATGTGCTGTAAAAAAAAATCTGCCGAATCAAACATACAGAACTGCCCTCTGTGGCAATTCATGTGAATAAGGAAGCAGCTGAAAGGTATCTCATGCAGGATATTATATTTGCATTAAAAATACAAATAACCATGGTTGTAAGCAGGGTGTTGGTTGGTTCAGTGTTAATGTTCTAGTCCTAGTGTGAAGCTTAACCAGTAATTGGCAAGGTTTTTGGTACAACATCGACCTAGCATCTGCCACCATCCTCCCACAACTGCTCGCCAACCAGTTGTTTTTCCCGTGGTTGCCAGGGGTTACTGACCGGTCTCTAGGCCTGTGCGAACGCAGCTTTAAGCAATAACTTTCCAAACGACTGCCGGCAACATTAACCAATTGGGAAATCCTCATTTTTTTCCTAGTCATCCCATTGGTTGCCAGGTGATCACAAACTTGCCTCTAGGCCTGCGAAAGGACTGGCATAATTGTAAACACACGTAATCAAATGTCAGCTGATCATTAAAGCATTATAATTTTTTGACTCTTTACAGCTGGTTTTATATTTGTAAAACTACCAGAAGGCTAAGTTACATTAAATAAATATATGTTAATATATGGAGATTATCTATATATAAATAAAAGCATATTAAACACACACTTTTTTAAAAATCCCAAAGTTTACACTCAATATTTTTGGGCACTGGAGGAAATCCTGCACAGATGGGGACATCCCAACAGTACCAGGCACGCTGTCATGGCTACAACCATAACAGTGCATGAACTTCACCAATCAGACTGTCGTTTTAAAAATGAGTTACTGAATGTGAGAGCTACAAGGAAAAGGAAAGTGTATGAATGAGTGTGCGGCGTGCTGACATATGTGCATCCACCCATGTGTGGGTTTCTGTATCGGGGCAGGTCTGCTGTGCTTGCACTTGACAGCACCTGCTGTTATTGGACACACTGGGCTCAGATGGCTCAACAATGTGTGAGAGTGTGTGTGTGTGTGTGTTTGTGAGTGAAAGAGAGAGAGAGAGACTGTGCTTCTGTGTGAGTGCCTTTATGTTTGGATAGTCTCTCTCGCTCTCTCTCTTTGTGTATCTGTATTATGTAAAAGTGTGTCCTCCCATTGACAATTATATAGTGGCGCAATTGTGTCTCTCTCACAAGCAGGCACACACAACCATACAGGCCATTATAAAAAGTCAGAGGCCTCCCAGCCTATTATGGAGGCCTCTTGGGGCCCCTCTTTCATCACCAATAATATAAACAGTCTTCACCCCAGCTGGGACACACACACACACACACACACACACACCCACACACACAAACACGTAAGTGAAGTCACAGAATGAGTATCCAGTAGAGAAAATCTGAGAGATGAAGTAAAGAATTTCTATAATTTAACTGTCAGTCACTTACAAAAAAAACAGTTGCTGGGGTTTATTGCTCTAACCTGTGTTAATATAGGAACCAATGAAAGGAATATTCAAATTCAGACCATCTGTTCGTGCACTGCGCTCATCTTTTCATGTGAAACTCTCATTACATGGCCCAGCTGCAAAACAACTAACATCAGCTGCCCCAGTAGATCATTCTTTGTAATTCACTTCTTCAGTTCTCCTGACAGAAAGGAGACACGTAAGCACCCGCCCCCTCCCTACCCTCCTTACGCCTGCATCCTTTTTCATGAATCATATGACAGAAGAAACAGTTTGAGTTTCTTCTGCTTTTCAACAACTTTAACTCTGGGGGAACGGAGATGAATAGCTGTGCATAGGAGCCTCGTTCCCAGCAGCAGTTTATGGCCTGCATGTAAGCAGATATGGCAGTTTTGTGATACGTGCACTGATGAAAGCATCAGTGGTGTGCAGGTGGAGCTCCGAGCTGGCTAGCTGGGTCCCTTGGGATTGGATGCAGCTCGCTTTGATGCTGCTCACAGATTTGGACATTTCAGAGCCGATGCTTAGGCCGAGGATGCGTGCACACTGGGGTTATTTTAATTGCTGTACATATGTACTTGAAATCTCCAGATGGACACAGCAAATTACTCTTGATTTGTTCTGGTCTAGCACATAAGAATACTTGGAGCTCTGGCGAGCCAATGCTTGCATCTATGAATGCGTGGAAAATAAAGTGGGTACTCAATTTCTCTGTTTAACAATGGTTCACAAAACACAGAAAGCAACTTTATATTCAGCCTTCTGTCAATCTATCTAATGCCAGCACAAATTCCCTCAGGGACCAAGAATGTTTATTCCACCTACTGTTTTGTTAGCATAGACTGATGCGTTTGCTCTTCCTGGCATCAGCTTCCCAAATGCAGACGGCGTCTAAGTAGAGCTACAGTGAATCTATCACTCCCCTGCTATCTATTTGCGTGGAGAGGGGCCAAAATCCTGAGAAAAAAATAAAATAAATTCTGGGCTGTGTTTAAAGAAAAAGTAATCCAACTGCCAAAGTAACATAGACCAATCACCTGCTTGTGGCAAACAATTGGCAGCTTTGCAAAAATCGTGTTTTTTATTTGTTACCAAGCTGCAAGAGGTGAAAGGTGGCATCAAGAACAGTTTTTCACAAACGACACTGTGACCTCTGTCGACGGCTAATTTACTCTCCTGTTGATTAGTGCCATTAATGAAACTCTGTCAGTTACAGACACACACACACACACTGGGGTGCAAGACCATCGTAGCGTTTGAACATTTAGGTTTTAGCAGTGGGTAAAGATACCCAAACTCCAATACTATTAAAGTATCCAGGTTACTTCAGGCCACGGTTAACTGTACATATTTAAAGTGTCAGGAGAAATGAACATGTGAATTTTTATTGTTATTTTTGTAGGAAGGTTATTTGTAGCTGATGTGATCGTTACTCCGGGCAGATAGGTGCAACATTTGACAGTCACAGAAAATCTGCAAAACGGTTGGCAGCGACTGTTCTTAACTTGATTATGCAACTGAATGTTTAAAAAAATGTGACATTTGGTTGGGAAAACTAATGACTGATTCTGCCAATTCTGTGGAGGCACGCGGAATGCAAAGCAAGGTTTCTGCAATAAAGGTTCATAGGTCGAGAGCTGCCGGGAAGTCTGGGTAAAGTCCAGAAAACTGTGTGATGTTGCCGCACGCATCATACTGCTGATAATGATAACAAATATCAGCTGAGCAATTGAGTAAAACTTAATGTTACCCACTCTTTTACATGTATAAACAGAGGTTTTTTATTTTCGCTCTGCCCGACTACCCGCTGGTTTTCGTGTTTCTGGTGCTCCAAACAGGGGTGTTGTAAAAAGGGAAGCTGTAGAGTGCCCTCTGTTGGACGAATGATCGTGACGTAAACATTTGCAATATGGCTGAAGGAAGTTTCTCACAATCTTCTTTCCTTTTTAAATTTTAATTTATTGGCTGTTACAAAAGCCGACATAGATCAGCAAATAGCTGGTTTCGGCCAATAGTACTGGCCTGCCGACATATCTAGTAGAAGCAAATATGCCTTTTGTTGAACTGTTGATCTCTCTTGTGACCATAACATTCTATTCAATTTGTCTTCAATTTCTTTTCTTTCATTATTTTTTAATGAATGAACTCAACTATCTGTTTGGTGTGGTAAGCCTGGCAAACTGGAGGTCATGTGACACAAGCAAAGCATATCTGCAAAAATAGCTACAAAATTGTATTCCAACCCAGTCTCAAAGCAGGGGAATGTGTATAAAAATGGCTGCAATGCCTAAACAGGTTGAATTAAAGCTGAACGTCTGCACTTTAATCACGTACTGACTAACTGATTTAAACTCTACTGTGGTGGTGTACAGAGCTAATGATACCATCAGCGTAGTTTCTGTCCTCAAATGTTTAACTAGATCAGCCTTATCAATCATATTTAGGTTAAAACACAGCTTATTCAGCTTTGTTCTCTCTCTGCATCCATGGTATGTGTTCAGTTGACTTAAGGCTTGTTGCTTGAGTTTTTACACGATACAACACCACCCACTTAACATTCAGCCATCTAACTGCAGCTCGTGAAGTCAAATATGCTTTTGCTTCTCTTTTGTTAATGAATTGGTAAAAGCTTTGCCTCTCCTATCCTTTGTCATGCCTCGTGGAGGTGGACCATGAAACATGCAACAGAAACATTGTGTGTGCGCCGGATGGTTGTGGTTCTTGACGATGCTGTCCACCTTCCACAGGGAGTCCTGGTGGAGGATAGTGATGTGGCATCCTGCCTCCTCCACTCTCTGTAGTGATTGGTGGTTGTGGCTGTGATGCAATCAGTCAGCAACTTATCGATGGTGCAGCTGTGCAAAGATGCCACACTTCCTCAGCTTCCTCGAAAGACAGACCCAGCATACGCATACGGTGACTTTGGGGTGGTGGGGCTGGGGGTCACCGGTATGTGCACACAATGAAACATGAAACGCCTGACCCTTTTAACCTCAGCAAAGCCTGTGTGGACAGAGGAAGGTTTCCACCCCTCTGCTGTCTTCTGTAGTTCATTTATGCTGCAAATTGTTTCTCCCACACACACGCACGCACATACACACATACTTGTATACAAACACAACACGGTAATGCAGATGCATTGAAATACTTCAGGAATAGATTAGCAGCAGAAAAAAAAATGAAGCTGATGAAAGAGACAGGAGAGAGGCAGAGCAGGAAAGAGTCTTCAGTGAGTTGGAAAGAGTTGGGTCTATTTGATGATGAATGATAGATGGAAATCAAAGAATGAGCCTCGCTGCAGACAGGAGGACATCTGCACTGCGTGACTATTATGAGACACTGCCGAGCGACGAGTGTCTTTTATCTTAAACGCAAGATGAAGAGAAAGAGAGAGAGAATGAGACAGTGAAGGATGGAGAGACGGACCGAGGGATCTGATGAGAGAGTATGAGGAGATGGAGAGGTGATTAGGATCCCACTGTTTCTGAGCAAAGAGATGAGTGGCACTGGGTGAGAGAAATGAAAATGTCTCCATTCCTCCTTCCTCACTGTCTTTCCTTTCCCGACCTCCCTTTCCTCGCTCTCATCTCCTCATTTCTTCCCATCCTTTTCTTTTTCTCATCATCATCTCCCCGCCTTCCTTCATCTCTCCTGCATATTTAATATGTATTCATCTGTTAACAGATCTGTTATGTCACAAAACAGAAAATTACCTCATCTGCCTCCTCCCTCTTTTTCCCTCCATTACCTCCCATCCTCCATGCTCGCTTCACATATCCACTCCACTGTTTCCCTCTCTTTCCTCCATCCCCTCGTGAAGTTTTTCCTCCCTGTCCCACCTGCTTCCCTCTCTTCCCCCACTCTCACCTCCTTCGCTCCCTTGGCTCTCTGGCTGACAGTTTTCGCTTGGTTGTGTGACCTTTAAAAAACTGCTGATCAAATTCTGCCGCTCATCCCATTAGGAACGACAGCGAGAGAAGGAAAGCAGAGAGGGATGAAGGGGAGGAGATCAGGTCAGATCGGCTGTGGTGAGACAGCAAGAAGAAGCTGGAGAAGGAGCTGGCAGAGAGGAGAGGCGGTATGGAAAGCAGGAGGGATGGAGCAGAGAGAAAAACAAACAGGCAGGGACAAAATGTGAGAAAATGCCCAGAAACACCATATATGAGTCACGCAGGGAGCATCACGACCGAGTAGCAACATCCAAGCAAATCACAAACATAGTGCAACAAATATGTCCTTTATTTTTTCTTTACAAAACTTTCTTTTTCTGCTTCTCTAATCACCCGAAACCTTATTTTTGCAATAAACCTCAGAAGCATTTGTGGTTTTACTGTTAACTTAATTAAGGCCGCCTGCGTGCGCAGTGCCCTACTGTGTACAGCAAAAGCAATCTCCCATCGATTCGGTTCGCCCAACGATCAATTCATCTCCATTGGAGGCTATTAGGGACCATTTGTGGCTACTTAGAGCTCGGAGAGAGAAAGAGAAAAGACGGCGGGGAAAGGTGGAGCGAGCAGAGGAGAAGGAAAAGGATGAAAGGATGTCGTGATCTGAAGAAAGGGAGGCAGAGCAAAAGAGTGGAAGAGGAGGAAAGAAAGAGGAAAGGAAAAGGAGCTGTGATGGAAAGAGACAATGATGATCACAGGTGAAAATCTCTATTAAATATCCAATTTCCTCCATTCAGGCCTACTCATTGTCATCACAGCTGTTCAGTTATAGCTGTAATAGCCATAATATCCTTAGTCACTCAGCCATACACGGACTATGCACTACTCCAAGTGGAAGTCCCACTTGAATTAACACTGCAGGATGGCCATAGTTAAAGCTGTGGTTATAAGCCATAGCGCTTTAGTGGAAACAGGCACTGGAAAAACATACCTATGACTCACACAGGTGACGTGTGGCCTCATGTAGGCCACGAGGAGTTGGCTGAACTTTTGGGAGACTTGCAGTAAGCTACTGCTGAGCCCTCAGGTGCACCTATTATATTTCTTGATCTTATGGGCTTTTGAGGCTGGTGAATAAGATTATGAAAATACAGCAGGAGATATGGCTTCATATTTAGTTCTGTGATAGCGTTTCATCATGTGGATCTGAAGCTTTACATGCAGAGGTAAGGCTTAAGAAACACACCAGGGTCAGTATTCCAGCTCCTGGTGATCATATTTCTGAGAAAAGGCGTATTAAAGTTTAATTAGAATCAGCAACCTGCCCACAGTGTGTCCCGCCTGGGATGGGCTCCAGTCACTTGTGACCCTGAGTTGGATAGGAGGTTAAGAAGATGGATGGATGGATATTGTGTTAGAATTTGTCTTTAAAGGTAAGCCCATTGCTGTTATTATGTTTTTAATGCTTCAGTTCCAGTGAAATATTGAAGCATGCAAGCCTCGGGCACTACATAGGGAATATATTCCCACAGTTCAGTCATGTTACACACAACCTTAATGGACTCAATCACTAGTTTCAGGTCGGAATATCCAGTATATGCTCATTGGCCCTCCATCTCATATGCTGTCTATATATACAACATACTTTGCAGGACTGAGGCCCATGTGAAACAAATTTGGGTTATGACTGTAATGCGTCTCCAAGTGCCAATGAACTTCTCTGTAAATGACAAGAATGCACTAAGAAGTCCATTTCTAAAGACAAATACTTCTGCTTGGTGAACAGATTGGGAAGCAGATCCATTTGCAGATCCTGCAACAAATTAAAGTTATTCTGAAAGCATCCAAAATGTTCTCGGGTGAAAAGCTGCCGGAGTACGGACTTTTAAGAGATTTAGGATTTTAAGCAGAGGAGAAACTGGCAGAAAGACAAAGAGGTGAGGCGAAATTATTCCCCAAACACTGAATGACAGTGAGTTAATGAAACGCTACAGATTAGACTGTGCAGGGATAATGTTTGTGGTCGATCTCATTAGAGATTCGCTCACATCTCCCACCCAACACATTAACGCTATAATGCTGGAAATGAAAGCGATCATCGCAACACGAAGATATCTGGCAGCTGGAAAAATGCAACAGTGCAGCACTGATGTGTGTCGCAACCTTTGATCAGCAGACTGATCACAAAAACAAAACAAAAACAACGCCATCTCCGACTGAGACGCACTTCATTGTATCACAGAAACTAAAAGCAGAGCAATTTCTTTAGCCAGTAAAGACAAGAAAAATACTGCCAGTGTGTAAAGAGGCTACACTGCAATTAAGTAGGGCTCCCAATTTATTTAACAGTAAATTTAAATGTTGTCAATTCAATTCTATTTATATAGCGTCAAATCACAACAGTCGCCTCTGTCGGCGTTATATTGTAAGCTAAAGACTCTACAATATTACAGGGAACCCCTCATGAGCAAGCACCTGGTGACAGTGGGAAGGAAAATCTCCGTTCTAACAGGAAGAAACCTCCAGCACTCAGGGACGGGCAATGTTTTCTAATAAAGCCTAAATTGTATGATTAGGTATATCTGTTTGAATGCCCACAGTATGCATATCATCACAAAAAGTGTATTTTTCTCTCAAAACTGTATCAAAATTTAAAATTAACCCAGGTCAAGCCCTCCTTCTCAGAACCTTTTTACCTGCTAGAACTGCTTGGTAGAAAGTTTGGGGCTTAGCAGCTCAATGAGAGGATTCCCTCAATGTTTGCAAGTACCGTGGCCCTCGTTTCATTTTGACAGGGTGAAAAGTCTAACGGCTAAAAAAACGGGTATGTTTCCAGTTGTTTTTTTTATTAAAGACATATACACTATCCACAGGTCATAAGTCTACAGGTAGACACTTCAAAGACAAAGTCTCTTTGAACCTGAAGCGAGGAGGCAAGCAGAAAACCTTGATGAAATGACCTCAGAGATCAACTGGTGATACAAGGCCTCGGTACGTCTCTTATTATAGACAGAGCTCTAAAAATGATCGCAAGAATTTCTAAATGAATTCAAAATATAATCGACAGCCAAGACGACAGATCAAAATCATGGTTACATGAGAGATTTAAGAGACACATAAGTTTGAAATTAATTCAATGGAGTGTCAGCACTTTTAGCAACGTGTACGACTCAACCATTTAAATAACAGACAGCCTAGAGAAGCTTGATGAGTCCAAACTTTCATCGAAAAGTGACACAATAAGTCAACGTATTTCCCTGGATGGAAATGACACTGCATGAAGGTCAAGAAAGAGTTTCAGGTCCAAGCAAATGTTTTATCGTAGCTGGTTTTCTTTGGGCGGTATCATGCCAGAATGTGCTCAGGGTTTACATTAGTGGCTCTTACACCGTTACGTATGAAGTGATTTGCTCAGAGCTGGTAGTTTGTTCTCCAGGAGACATTTCAGACTTTCTACTCTCCGGCAACACTCCATCAAATGTCAGTCAGCAGTGTATAACACTTCTATTGCTACGAACCATCCATCCTCTTCCATTTATTTATTTAACCATTGCGGGGGGCTACTCCTGCAGTTGCACCGCATCACTTCATTAATTCAACCCAATACCTGCTTGCTTAGCAACCCCAATGGTTATTTACCTGTCATGACATCAGGTCATGGTCTCTGGCCACCACATTAATATTCTGCTTTCCTCCTGTGTGCACATCTCGTTAGGCTTTCAAAGGTCTTCTCTGGTGCAAATGGTATTCAATCAAACGTAACGGCACAGATTAACTGGTGAGAAGCAAGCTGACGTGGATTGGCTGCAACCACTCTGAGACAGACTAGTAAAGGTTTGACAACACATTGCAATCAATCTTAGTCAGTCTGTGCCAATGAAGCCAGGTAACTAATATCTTTTTGCGAGCTGGTTGCTGAGATTGTCATTATGCAGCAAAATCACCATCCTGCAACAGTATTTGTGGAGGAATTTCAGTTTAACATCTATGAGGACTTTGTATGTAAGTAGTTAATGTTCATTTCTGTTTAACAGCAACACATTTTTTAATTTTCAATGATTTACCACGGTCAGTCTCTTAGTATTATTATCACAAACAGATTCAATGTCAACTGTGACCCCATTCAATCTCAAACTGGTAGCAGATTGACTGCATCTGATTGCTGTTTTATTGTCACCTGTACAATAAGATGACTCTATCTCATTACATCTGATAACAGACCTGGTCCCCATCACTGAGGCAACCATTTCCAAGACAAGATCACAAGTTCTTGGGGCGTGATTGGAATTATTTTGGTCGTCCCACAATTTCCAGGTACTCTTTTCCCTATTGTAACTGTAGCACAAGGAAGACCGGCAGTCACTCATCTACCTGGATGTGTGGACTGCTTGACTATTCTTTACATCACTTCCACTTTCCCACGCTCTCAGACTCATTTCTCTCACCATTATTCTGGCAATCAGTCATTTTCTCGCCCACGTCCTGCAAGCCGATCAGCCCCTATTCCATGTGCTTTAAATCTCAGCGCTCCTCTTTCATTCTCCCCTTTCAGGCACTTCATGTGATCATCCTTGTCCCCACCTCCACCTCATCCAAGTCTCCAACTGCTTCATCTCTCGCACCGTCAGCATCAGCAGTCTGGGGTGTGCTGTCCTATTTCTTCATCATTGGACTCTGCCAGGCTGCATAGTTTTATCTGAGTCTAATCGCCGAATAATTTATTACTCAAGCTTTGTACTTAAATAAATTATGTTCAGTTCTTCCAAATTATCTCTCATTATTGAAACAATATATTTTTTAAAAATGTGGGTGGTAAAACTGTGCACACAGAAGAAGCCATAAGAAACAGAGTACACTGGCAAAGGTTCAAGACCACTGACTTCAGGCAGGTTCTACGTCGAGTTTAAATGTCACTGGTCTGACCTGCCCAAACAAACCAGCAGTAGTACGATTCAGGCTCCAGGGTTCCCATTAATCGATGATTAGTGTTCCCAAATACATGCGTCACTGTGAACTCAGACTTGAGTATTTCACACTATAAACTGTTAATCTATTTCAACTTTTTGGGGAGGATTTAATATCACAAAGAATTACTGCAGTATCTAAACTATCACAGTTTAGATAAACTGTTTTTAGCTGTCACAGACAGCCATCGGTCTCAATAAAAGTATGCTGCACGACTGCCCAGCATCTCACATTAAAAATACTGGCCCAACACTTGTCACGTCTCATAGATTCCTGTCCAAATTATATGCATTTGGTTCATCTGTTTTGCACTTTTGTTGGCCTGTCATAATGTCGGTTTTTATAAATCTGGCTGCAGTGGCTGTCAACAGATGGAAAAAGAGGACGGGAGCAGTGTTAGCCAGTTAGCAACACGCTGTAAGTGCTCTGATGTGTCTTGTGGAACAACTAAGATGGATCAAGATGGCAGTGTGTTAATGAAAGCTGCGCTGCCGAGGAGCACTCGTAGGCTGTTATTATGGTCACTCATCTTCATACTACAGCTCGAGACAGGCTACCTGGAAATATGATGAGTAACTACTAGCCCACAGGCAAAAATCCATTTTACCACCTAATTTGCAGTAATAAGCCCCAGCACCTGAGCAAATTGTAAGCGCAATTTGGATCCCACAGACATCTGACATCCTCAAAATGGAACGTCACTGGAAAAACAGACAGATAGATAGACGGTGCTCAAATCATATTTCTGCAACATAATCCGAAATACCACCGAGGGGGGATTTCCCTCGTTTTGTCCGTTTTGTCACTTTTTATTCGCAGCTCGGAGCAGCGCTGACAAAGTGCCTCAGTGATGAAATACATTCAGGTTCTCGCTCGCTTCATACAAGATGCCACGGAGTCACTTGCTGAGAAGCTGTTTCATTCCAGCAGTCAAGATAAAGGTTTCTTAGATAGACTGCAGTACAAGATTTCACCTGTTAACTCAATGGGATGTTCCACGTTGCGACTGCTGACTTAAAATATACCAATGTTGTAAAGACCTGCAGTGGCACTCTACTGTGGGACTTCTTATAACCAGACCTTTGAACAAGAGCTTCCACAAAGCCATTCAAGCACTGGCAAGCAACTGGGGTTCAGTCTCTTGTCCAGGGACTCTCCAGCACTGGTCCAATTCTAACCCTCCAATCAATGGACCACCCATACCATCACCTGATGATATGGGTGGTCCATTGATGGTCTATGTATTGCTGGCCTTTTATTCTGATAAGAATGATGAATAAGAAGTGTAGCAGAAAACTAACTACTCAACTTTACATTGAAGTAGTTCCTATCAGTGGTGGGGCAAAATTACCAAAGGCGGTGGGTGATAGTGCAGAGCTTATTCACTAGTGCTTATTCCTTTTTAGTTGCACACAGTCATGCAACGTATCGAGCAGAATTGCTGCATCCGCTGAGTGCGGGCAATGAAATGAGACGCTACCGCATCATGAGCTACTCTGTGACTTCTTCCCCTTGGTTTCTATTTTTGTAGCATTGCCGCTAATATCATTAACTTCTGCTATTGCTCCGCCTGAATTCGTTCCTCCCTTCCCTCTGCCCCTCTCTTCTGCCACGAGCACCACGGATCCCGTTCACATCTCCTTGTGAATTAACTAGAGTGATTAATATTCCTTGGAAACATTTCTCTATGTAAACGTGGCATTTAAATGTCAGAAACACCGACTAATCAGTTTGGTATTTCAACAGATCTTCCCTCTCTGCCTGTGACTGTCCACCCTTCTGTCTTTGCCTCTTTCTGCCGCTGCTCTTTTGTTTTTCTGTCAGCTGGGTGCTGCTCTCCCTCTCTCTCTGTCTGCCTGGAAACAACAGCCAAAAAAGTCTGGCTGAAATCAGTTTTTGTCACTCTTGCTTCTGTTATCATCATCTCCTTTTTTAACAGTCAAATTGTCCCAATTATCAGTAAATCCCAGTGTAGGATAAGACAGATAAAACAATGTATATTAGCTCCAGCTTGCCAAAAAAAAAAGCCCATTCTAATCTCAAACTGTGAGGCACAATTGATCCCCATTCCCAAAATATAGACAGCACGAGGTGTTATTTTTAGCAGCGATATCAGAGGGGTGCACACGGCACATCTGTGCAAGTTGGAGTACACACACACACACAGGTAGGCAGACTGCATAGATAAACAGGCGCACACACGACTGGGGGGGACATCCTCTCTCTTAGACTATCAATCAGATATCATTAGGCTGCCTCAAACAAGTGCGCGTGTGTCTGAGTGCACATGAGTGTGTGCATGTGTGTGCTTGCTTGATGGCCGTGTGCCGATCCTGAGCTGAATGTGTCATTAGCGATAATTGCAGGTTGCAGCCGAAGCTCTTTGCAGTCATTTAGCGTGATTGACCATTTGATTATGATTAATATTATACACATAAACTCAATAAATGCACCTGTCCCGTCTTTTTTTCACCATCTCTTCTCCCCAACCATCTCACTTCCTTTCTCTCCACATCTTCCACTTCCCCCTCCTTTTCCCCCCTACTCCCAGTCCAGTCACCTTCATTCTGATGCTCTATCCTTTTTAATCTACCTATTAAGTAGTGAATTTAAGGCCTTTGATGGAAACCTTGTCCATCTGTTTGTCTCCCTGCAGTTCCCTTTGAAAGCTTTCTCTTCCTCTAACTGTCTGTCAGATTGCCTTTTTCTTTTTCTTTTTTTTTTGTCTGATCCGACCAGACCAAAGAAATGCTGACATTATCAGAAGAGAGCAGACAGAGTGAAATGCTCGGATTTATCTCAATATGTTTTATCTGCCCTGCCACTTTGAACTAAACTGGACCGACTTTGACAAAAGCACATAACAGAGAGAGAAGACAACAGAGCTGGTGGGAAATTAAAAAAAAAACCCAACTTGGAGAAGCGGTGAGGATAAATTTGAAATCATATTTTTCAATATCATGACAGTTTAGCTGGGGTATTGTTTTTTTAGAATCGTTAGGGGTAATTCGTTGTTATATCCTGTGGTTATACACTGAAGAACTTGAAGGTAATTGTGCAGCTGCGGTAATTTTAAACTGATGTCAAGAGTTGTACATTTTGTGCAAATGGTTCTCTTCTCCTGCTTTTCCTCTCCTGGCTCCTTAATGGCATTGGCTTCCTCTGCTTATTGCCTACTCCCTCCTTCTTTATCTTCCAACTCTCCCGGTGGCTCTCTCTTGCTCTCCCCTCTCACTCTTTCTTCTTCCCTTTATCGCAAACTTTTCTTCTCTGTCTTGCATTTACCTTGTCAATTCTGCTTCCACTTTCTTTGGCTTTCTGTCTCCCTTGCTCCTCCATGAGTTCTTCTCTCCCCTCCCTCGCTCCTTGCCTCTGCTTTCATTATCTCATCTTCCTCATCTCTCCTCCTCTTCCTCTCACCCCACACCTCATTCCCTCCCTCTCTTAATCGGTTTCTGTGTCACTATTCAGTGCACAAACACACACACACATGCAGTAGCATCCTCAGTCAATCTGTAAATGAATTATCAGCCCACCAATGGTTTTCCCTTCGTAGACTCTGATATCTTAATGGCCGATCTATGCAGGCAGTGCTTTTATGAGAGTAAAAATGTGTGTGTGTGTGTGTGTGTGTGTGTGTGTGTGTGTGCGCGCATGTGTGTTGGTTAGTTCAACTGCTGCATGATAAATAGGGAGTATTAGAAGGCAACCTCTATCGTACCCAGGGGCTCTCGTTTTGTGTGCGCTTGTGTGTTAAGTGCATGTCTGCGTGCAGAGTGTGCGGTTCACTGTATGAGACCCGGGTTTTGTCAGGTTTCCGCGTGTGTCTGTGTACATGAGAGCGGTGCATGAAGTGTGTGTTTAGTGATTTTTTTTGTTTTGTAACGTGTGTGTGTGTGTGTGTGTGTGTGCGTGTGTGTGTGTGTGCGCGCGCATGTGTGTGTGAGAGAGGGCGAGACAAAGCGGGAGTGGAAATGACAACAGATAAACCCACAGATGGACGCCCAGCGGGCTAAGAAACATTAAGACTGCACAATGCACAAACACATTACCACACACACACACCCACACACACACACACAGAATGGTAAGTAGATATTGGCCTCTCCCTCTCTCTGAATAACCTCATGGGAGCCGAATGAAATCAACCACATCATTGGTGGTTGTGGTGTGCATGTCTGTATACACACAAGCAGAATGTAACTCAGTGTGTGTGTGTGTGTGTGTAACTGGTAACAAAAAGGATTACTTTGAGGAAAAATAAATAAAACTTAAAGGAAGTGGCTCGTGTGTTAGTTTATTGTACTGTGTTATATGAGGGCTGACTGCAGCATGAAAATAAGCAGGTAGAGCTTTTAAACACAAGCTGTGTCCCAAAATGTTTCAGCTGCCTCAGTAAGACCGTAGACAATAGCATCAGTGCGGTTTATTGTGTCTGTGTCGGGGCCAAAACTAAATTAACTTTGTGTCCCGGGTTGAATGGGAGACATGAAAAGAACCCGCAGTGTCCCAGCTGACAATGAACTGCCGGCCATCTTTGTCACCTTATTTAAATGAGCTTCATTGTGCTCACAGTGCTCATAGCATCAATGGGCGCCAGGCACTTTATTTCCTCCTGCTCACTGTTATGAAGCAGAAAATATGGCCATATTTCCATAATATTACTCTGGCTGCTATCGCTGAGGCCGCATTGCTGATCGCCCATTCAGTGTCAGTGGAGCACATCCAGGCAGCATTCGCTCCCGGTGCATTTGGACACGAAAGCTCGTCTGTGTGTTTACCGTACAGAAACACCCACAAGCAGATTGCACTTAAGCCATTTACGATGCAGTGAATCTGGAGCCTCTGTAAGTTTCCATTGCAGGGTTACCTGCTACTAGAGGCCAAACAGACTTTACAATAAGAGCACGATTACCGTTCTGGGCTGAGCTGTGAAAACTTGGTTTATCAGTCTAGCAATCCCTAATTTACTTATGATTTATTTTTCACTCTTTTTTTCAAGCTGGTGCTGGCATATATTCAAAAATGTAGGGGCGTACTGAGTCATAGCAAGGTTAATTCAGTGCACTAAGATAACACATAGTATCAAGAAAATATTTTGTTCTTTGGTTGCCGCACACAGTTGTTTTCATTACTGAACTGCTTGCCATCTATCTTTTGTTTTTCTCATTAATAGATTAACCTATAAAACGACTGTAAACATTAAGACATGAACAATCAAACACATCATAAAACAGTTCCTTTAAAAATGCTGATTCTTGTTCGTGGACATAAATTTTGTGTCTGTGAACATGACAGGTTTCCCATGTCCATGTACACGTCCGAGTGAATAAGTTCCACTTTTAAAGCCCGAAAAAGATAACATTTGGGGATGTAGAGTAGATTTGCATAGTTTGAGACAAAAGGCAATACACAAACAGTGAGATCATTCTGTTCAGATAAAAGGAGGAAATACTTTCAGTTTAGTTAAGCGCCTATAAGTTGCAGTAATATTAGCAGGTTCATCAGCAACTATCCATGAAAACCTTTCAGTCTAAATAAAATATAATGTTAACATTTTAAATAAAGGATCTGTCCCCGCCACAGATTTTTCAACATTTTAAGCACATAGGATAACCATTTTGTTTTCTACAACTGGGTGTAGAGAATTATGTAATACTACTGGTATTATTACTAACTACTAAACCTCTGGTATTGTCCCAAGTTACTTTCTAAGCAATCCTTTAATGTATGTACCACCCTGTCATACATCAGTTAGCAATGTTCTTTGCTCTCATTGGTGGAGTTTAACACAGGACCAGCGCACTTTGTGTGACCAGTGGTTATTTCGTCAATCATCATTTGAAGTCGCCGAATGTCTTTGAGACACTGTGGTTTTTGGTTGCCACATTGCTGCGAAGTGCTTCCCATTTATCTCTAGAACATCATGAACTGTGTCTCAATTTTGGGGCTGCATTCTTCGGAGGACCCAGCCTTTCTTGTCTACGTGGGCCGGGTCCTTCGAAGACCGAGAAGGCCGGAAGTGCGAGGTTGTGAAATGGGACGGTCTAGCCTTCAGATCTGCATAACCGCTGTCTTGGTGGAGTTTAATAAACTCAGCCATCTGCTCCTTGCTCCTTAAAATATACCAGGACATTGAAGTAAATTTTCTACCATCTTAAACTTCTGTTTTTAATCAGTTTTCTGTTTGACGTTTAATCAGCTGTGTGAAAAATATAACTTTAATCTCAGCCAAACTGACTTACTCAGGAACAAATAAAACACTGAAAAAAGCCAAACAATAACATTTTTAAGTTATCTAAGTGACTTATATATCATGTTTAAACTGAGTAGCGAAAGACCGCGGGGGTCTGGAAACAATGTGCCAGGAGTTCGCTGTTCTCGCCGGCTCTAGTAAACCTTGAATCCCCAGCTAGCTATTAAGCTCCGAAAACGTCGGAGCACTTTGCAAATACACGATGTCTTGATAAACCGAGCAGATATTTGAAGTTTCCACAGCTATATTCTCGCCTGAAACTATCTTAAAAGTTTATTTTATGACCTAGAAAGAGTAATAAGAGTAATATTAAAAATACGTAGCTGCAGCCATTGTTGGAAACAGGAATTGGCTGGGCCGCGCTATGAATTCTGGGATAGGTTGGGCCACAAAGGATACACCTGACCCATCCTTCAAATCTGGGGAAAAGGTGGACGCATTTGGAGCAGCCTTTGAATTGGGAGAACCTTCGCCGCCATGCTGTGACGTAATCGGCCTTCAAATGCGGCCTCCGAAGGACGCGGCCTAGGTTTTGGGACACAGCTATGGGTTTGGGTTTAAATCTAGCAACTGGTTTTTAAAGCTCTGTTTACTTGGTCGACATGGTGACACGCTGAAGACCCTGGACACAAGATGTAATATTACCTATACATAATATAGGTAACATTATATAACTATAAATTTCACAAAAGGGCTGACTGTCATGAAAAATTTAACATGTTCATTAGCACAAGCAAACACAGTCAATTACCTTTTCTCAAGCGTTACAGCATCACAGCAAAAGGCGAGGTTTTGTCTGAGAAATTTAGGTTCTACAAGGTAACTATAAGCCCTCACATTTCAATGAAAGACGCAAACATAATACAGAACTCAAATATAAAATTATGTATGAATAGTGTTCTTAGTTTTTGATTTTTCCTAGAGAAAAAAACCTAAATGACTGGTTTAGTTGGAACTGATCTTAAACCCTGATAAAGTTTTTGTATTTGTGTGCGTGCTGAGTTGCAACCTTTTGTACTTTTTGTGCGCGGTCCTTAAAATGTAATTTCTGTACCACTTCAATCTTGCAAGCGAGTGTGCGTACACGTGTGTGTGTTTCTTCCCTAAAGCCAATAGCCACTTCAGCTGTCCCACTACACAAAGGCATTTCTCTTGAGACTTCAAAAACAGAAATCTCATTTTTAGCATTGTCTCTCTGCTGAACGAAAGCTCTTACAAAGACTCAGAGCGTGTCTTTTCTTTACACACAAAGAAAAGACAAGCATTTGTCTCTTTGTGTGCTCTTCTACACCAATGTGTGCTTTTCGTTTAACTAATGGCATGACAAAAGCATCAGCACGTCATTTTAGTGGCAGTTTGGGATGGGACTGGTAAACTTCAGTGATTTTAAATCAATGATCATTAGCAGGGTTGGAAGGGTGTTTGGAATGGCGTTGGTATTATCTTTGCTGCCAAACACTCGTTGCCATCACACTGATCACTATAATGCTCAGTGTCCACTATTAATAGTCTGAATAATATTGACTCACTAATTTGCAATACTGCTGTGGAACAGATTGTAATGTTTATTAAATGCAGAAGTTGTTACCGCTAAATGCTACGAGTAAAAAGCATGGATCGGAGTGCTGTAACAGGCTCGGTTTGCTGGGTTAGTGCTCTGCTTTCTTCATCAAATAAAAGTTCACAGCTTTACAGCCAACAGACTCTCACAGCAGCTTTATATCAAATGCATTACACAGAGTGTTGAGCGCTGAAAGATGTCTCCAAAACGACAATCTCTAAAACGAATCGCGACGTTTTCTGGGTGCTCCGGCTAACGTAATGTGATCCTGGTGCCTCAAAGCCACATGAATATAAATCAGTTCATTTAAACTAACAACAGAAACACATTCACTTTATGTGCACCTAAACAGAGAAGCTCAGTTATGTTAAAAAAATAACAATTACAATTATTTTGGTTAATACTGAGATCACGGTTATGTAACGTGCTGAACTTCAGAAACATAATGTGTGAAACTTAACAATTATTCGGCTGAAGATATTTTTTTTTTCTATTTTCACACTATGAATATACCTGCAGTGAAAACTAAATAACAAAATGAAAAGAGATTAAGTGGAGGTGGTGGGGAAGGTGAAGCGCTTCCTGTAAGGGCAGCTTTCACACTTGGAGGCTTTGGCTGTTGTCAGGAGACATCCCCACCTCTGGAGACAACCGGTAAGTGACAGCAGGTTTCCCCCGAGTTCACCCACAGAAACCTTGTTATGACTTTTACTTCTTCTAGGTAGACCTTGTTGGCTCTCTTTTAGTCACACAGGCTCAAGCTCAATTAAATAGTGAGTGAATGTGCTTTTAGGGAGGGATAAAAGCACGCCACTGTAAAGAAAAAAGATCTGCTGTATTTACAACACAAAAACTAAAGCAGGCATCATCACCTTCTTTACTATAATGTATGAATGCATGTAGTCTCTAGCGGGTAGGCCAATCTAAACAAAACTTTCCACGAACATCGTCAAACTTACAAAAATTATTATGCTCATCATCCCCCTGTGAATGCGATGCTACGTTTCCTTTTTATGTCAGTTTCACAAGTCACATTCAACAATCAGCAGTAAGAAACTTAGCGGTCACTAAAATTTGTATTCGTGATGGCCTTTTTGTTGCTACTGCCAGGCACTCAGAAAGTTACAGAATAAAAATCATATAAAAATAGAACAACAGCAATGATACACTGTATAACATTGGTCTATTTTTAGACACTTTAATGAAGATCATTCATCATTAATCACTGTTTTGTCTTAAGCGTCTACTTGTGCCATTTTTCAAATTTCCTGGAAGAGAACGGATCAAAATAAACTCCACCACCAGGTAGTGCTTTGGTGGCAAAAACACACAGGTATAAATGCTGGCAACACCGTCGTGCACTTGGGCAGGCTACATCGTAGCCTCTAGATAATTTATACCTATGTGTCGAATCTATGCTTCATACTGTGAAGAAATGGCATCGACTTAACGGATATGGAGCTTTTGCAAATCTTCTCTGCACAGCGTGATCAGACTTAATGCTGAAAACGTTGATATTAACATAAAATTGTATTAATTCACTCCTTCCACCGTATGGTAACAGTGCTGGAAATAGCTGAGTGTGGTGTGATGTGGTTTCTTTGTATGCTGCCAGCAGCTACGAAAAAGCAAAGCACCCACAACTCTACAAAGCAGTCATCTTCTTATAGCTTGAACATACAGGTGTCTGTACACAGCATGTGTGCCTGGCACTAAGACCTTGGGAGTCAGTGACCTGACAGGTGTACTCACTCACACAGACACATAATAGTCAAATAACACCTGACCTAGCCCGCTGTGTCCTCTTGACTCTGCTAAAAACCACACACATAAACACAGCGGTCTTGATTATCCTGCAGTTTGCCCTGCCACTGACCCTACATCTAAAACCACACTCAAACACACACACACACACGCAATGATGCATTTATACCCACACACAAAGCTCAGGATGATGAATGCCCTCGCAGTGCCTTTGAAGATCCCATTTTACATTTTAGATGGAGTGTGTGTATGTGCAAGTGTGTGGAGTGGTAGGGTGACTGGAAATCTAAAATAATAATGTTGAGGGTTTTGTAAAAACATAAATTTGCCTCATTATTCAAGGGGACCGCTGTTATGACACAAAAGAACAAAGCAAAAATGATTTTACAAGGAAAAAAAAAAAGAAAGAAAAGGAAAAAATTATTAGGAACTTGAAAATTTAACTATGCAAACCAGCTTCTGACAACAAACTCTCATTAATACTGAGCTCCATGTAAGTTATAGCCAGAGTAACTGAGCACTGTCGAGCACAAAACTTTTTTCTACAACACGTAGGTCATGTGATACGTCCTTTCTCGGCTCATGTGGGAATCGACACCAGTCAGTTTGTATAAGGACACAGTATACAGGTGTTACACAGATTTACGGTGCATTTACTACCAAATCAATCTGCCGACACGCTTAGCCATTACATTAAGTGTTTAAGCATCGACACTCCTTTACGAGCTTTGTGCCATTCGAAAGAGGCACTTCAAGGAGGTTAATGCTTGAGATAGCTGAGGACACCCAGCAGCACAGAGACAACGTTTAAAGGCTCATTTTATTATTTATATACAGAGCAGGACAAAATCATTGGCTTTACTTGGAAAACGTTTTGTCAAAATCTTTCCAAATGCTTTTTTAACAGAGCAACATAGGTTTTCTAAACATACTAGTTTTCTTTAGAAAACATAAATTATATCAGTTTGCAAACAATAAATAAAAAATGAAAGGTTTATTATTATTATTATTAGTCCCCTAGAAAACTGACCTTTCTACTGAGTCGTAGCAGTTATGTGCTTTTACTTTGTAATGCTCAGAGTTTGTAAAATCAAGTTAAAACTGAGGATTAACCTCCAATTTACACACAGTATAGAAACTTGAGCAAGGGACTGAGCTGTCACTAGACAAAGCATCATGCCAAAGCAAAAGAAATCAGTTTAGACTTACGCAAAATAATTATTGATGCTTGCAAAGAAGGAAATGGATATACAAAGTGTCAAGAATTGGAGTTACAAGTATCATGGAGAAATTTAAAAAAGGACACACAGTACAGAACAAACCTGGCATGAGTTAGCTAATTGTAGATTTGTAGTCTGAAAGAAGACAATCACTACAGAACTAGAACAGGAATGGACTGCAACGTTACAGACCAAGAAATTCTCCACTGCTGCAGAAGAGACATCTTCAGGCTAAACTGAGGTCTGCTGAGGACAATGTGGGGAAAGATTACGTATACTGGAAGCATGTCCTTTGGACAGATAAGACAAAACTAGAGCTCGTAGGCCACAGAAACAAAGATGGAGAAAGAAGGAGAGGCGTGCAACCCACAGAACACCACCATGTTTGACAGCGTTATGCTGAGGGGATGCTTCAGTGTGCCTGGAACTAGGAAGCTCTTTAAGTTGGAAGGAATCATCAAGAAAGAAGGATTTGTGAAGATTTTTATTCAGCAGGTAAACTCAGTCTGGGTCGTTGCTTTGCCTTCCAATGCGTCAACAGCCAAAAATTTAACCTGGGGAAGAACTGCCTCCAGAAGACCAAGGTGAATGTAACTAACTGGCCTGCAGGAAGCCCTGACTTGAATCCCATTGAAAATCTGTGGGGTGAACAGAAGATTCATGCCAGAAGACCTTCAAACCTGGAGCAATTTGAGAGATTCGCCAATGAAGAAAGAGCTGGGATTGCACGGGAGATGTTTGTGAGATGTTTGTTCCTGACGACTGCAACAAATGACTGCAACAAAAAAGGTTCCCAACTAACTGTTAGCATCAAGAGGGCTAATTTTGTGCCATCATAGTTTTTGGTTTTTGTGAAATTATTTGGTTTCTGCGTGCAAAGTAAAATAACAGAAGCATCCAAAAAATTGCAAGGATGTTTGGAAAAGCTGTGTTAAGAATTCCTTCATCTGTTGAACAGCACACGGGAACTATTAATTCTCTAACTTTTAAGCACGTCTCATGGCCATGTAACAGCTGAGGGGCTCAGCAACATTCACTAACAGCTATAAAAGGATGAAGTGTCCGTAGGAAATGGGAAACAAACATGATTTTGCTGACATCACTCATCTTATTTTTTTTCCTGGAAAGATGTGATAAGTGTTTCCTTCCCTCCCTTTTCCACTGTCACTTTTTTTCCTGGAACCAGTACTACCTTTACCATTTAGATTGGATTTAGAAGTGACATTTACGTAGTTTTAGATTAAGTATATTAATTAAGTAGCGTGATATAGCAAAGTTTAATCAGTTGTTAATGTCAGTGGTTAAATGTGGGAACCCAACAAATCTTGGGCCAGTGTCAGGTTTTTGCCACTTTTTTCCAGTGGAAATGTGTGAAACCAGTTCAAGATACAGGACTGGTGCTGCAGTAGTGGTACATGACCCATGTTTTCATGGCTGAAATATGAGATTTTCATTTCCTTTATCTATTCCTCACCTCATCCTTACATGCTTCTTTGTCCTTTTCTCCCCTTTATACAACCTTGTCTCCCTCTGTCCCTGTCTGCCACAGCTTTATTTAACCATCCATCCATCCTCGCCTCCTTCCTTTTCTTCCCTGGACCTTGCCTGGTATGTATTTATTTGTCTTTTCCATCTTATGCATCCTTCAGTACCTGACTTACTCCTGCCGCCATCTATTCCACTTTTTTTTTTTTGTTGCTACATCCTCAGTTGTCCTTCACTGGCTTCCTCCCTCCTTTAGTTCCACATTATCACCACCAGCACTCATGTTTCCACAGCAACTCTCTCTCACACACACAATCAGAGAATCACACATGGACAGCCTGCACCGTCACCTTTGCTCAGACACAAACGCACACACATATAAATGCATGCAAGCAGACGGGCACTTGTCACTGTAATCAACCCCACACATGCAAACCGGCACACAAACATCGCATCGCTGTTCCCCTCGTTCTTGTGTCTCTCGTTCGACACACACAAATGTGCACACACTCAGATGTAATCACCGTGAGTGCTGAGAGTGCAGTGCAGAGGTGTGAGAGTTCTACAAGCTACCGCCTGCCATCAATCATAAAATCCTTTCTGGGGATTGGACAGCTGACAGTGTCGGCATTACGCATCGTCTCCCTTTATTTCAATCAATCATGTCCTCCGCTGCAAAAAGGCCTACAGATTGCCAAATGATATTGGCTTGCTTTCATCAGACCCGGTGAATGATTATGTCGGATTCATGGGAGTGATTTGCTTTGTGTTCATGTTTGTACGCTCCATGGGGTTTTTTGTGCGTTTCAGAGAAACTTCTTTTTTTTTTTTTTCAAATTTGCTGCTTCAACGTGCAAAGACGCAGGCTGGGTAATAACTACCTCACACTGGCAGACATGCTTAAAGACGATTTAGCCAAACAATTTTTTATCATTAAATGCAGCTGCTAATGTTGGCAACGCCACTGAACGAACACGGCGATGCGTACTCAGCTTGATCTTTGCTTTCAAAAGCTGTGCGCACAATTAGCAGACCAAGAATCTGTTGCCAAAAGTGGTACAAAAAAAAGCAGCCTATACCATCACATCCACGAAACTGAGCAGAGTGGGAGGAAAAAGGTGAGAAAGAAAATTTGTAAATATAGGAAATAACGGAGACTGTGCTCAGAAATAAATAACAGCTCAGACTTGTTGGGTTGATTATATATATAGCAAGATGTAAATTCCTTATATTATTTTCATCCAATTATGCTACAGTCACACTAGGCATGACTTAAATTACCTTGTCTGTGTGCAATGAACTCATTGCCTTTGAAATTTTTGCTTCAAAGATGGGGACCGGGTCTGTGACAACTCGCAGTAAGCTGCCATCTTCATAGTGACTTTGATGTAAGACTGCAATAGTGGGGTTAAGTTAACTGGTAACTCTAAATTTCCCATAGGTGAGACTGTGAGTGCAAATGATTGTCTGTCTCTATGTGTTAGCCCTGCAGCAGACTGGCGACCTGTCCAGGGTGTACCCTGCCTCTCACCCTATGATAGTTGAGATAGGCTCCTGACAAGGATAAGAGGAAGAGAATGGAAGAACGCATGGATGGCATTCTGCTATCAGATTTTAACTGACTGGGGTCAATTAAGCAATTACATGCAATCGGTTTGTGATAATATGGCAAATAACCCTAATAAATTGTTGAAAATTAAAAATTTGCTGCTCCCTCCATACAGAAAAATTCATATTAAACAGAAATTCATATTAACTACTTACATTCAGCCCCTCACACAGTAGATTTGTCGTGTCTTTCTTAACTCTCCCCCGACCAGCTGTGGCAGATGGCTACCCCGCCCTGAGCATGGTTCTGCCAGAAGTTTCTTCCTGTTAAAAGGGATTTTTCCCTTCCCACTCTTGCCAAGTGCTTGCTCATAGGGGGCTGACTGATTGTTGGGGTTTTTGTCTCTTTTATTGTAAGGTCTTCACTTTATATAAAGTGCCTTGAGGCGACTGTTGTTGTGATTTGGTGCTATATAAAAAAAACTAAATCAACATGAAATGGAAATTCTTCTACGAACAGTGATCCAGTTCCAGCAGCACAGTGGTTAAACTGCAAAATGACACAGGTACTGGGAAACCTTGCTTTTTTATAGAAATATAACCAGAATACAACCAGTTGGCAACAACTTGAGTCGAGTCCCCTATTACGTAGAGATGTGTCGCAGGAGAGTGACTCAGATTGATTACAATGTGTTGGCAGTGTGTCTGTCGGCAATTATTTGCAATCTGTCTGAGTGTGCAGTCAATCTGAGTCCGACCATAATTATTGGGAGACAGGTTGCCTTCTACCAGGAAAGCTGTGCTATTGTCGAATGCAACACCATCACACTACTACTCTAGTCGGACTGAGATATTAAACATTTAAAATAAATAACTATGCAATGCTTGTACTGCATTGGCATAGAACTGGAAAATTGGTACATCCCTGTTTGTCATCATGAATTGTGACTGCACCCCTAAAGGCTGTCCAACCCAAGGTTTAAGCTAAAGCTCTAATCCAACTGAACGCTGGGGATAGAGAAAAGGACTGAACTCCTCACATTTCACAACTCAGTAATGACTGCACTGTCTTTGGTAAACTTCGATGTAGCACAGCGGCGTTACATTGATGCCTAAAGTTTAAGGGCAGGAAGATGGGAAGGGTATAAGTGACTCCGACATGTAAGATGGTCTAAAACAGTAATGTGAGTCATTTAACATTTTCTCTCTACACAAGACTCACCCACACACAGAGACACTGAACACTACTGCCACCATAATGTCTGTTACATTCAAGAGCGTACTGAGCTCCTATTTTGGTGAGACGTGACTGCAGTTTGGCTGATATGCTGATACGGAGCCGGGGCTGAGAGCTGACACTGTATCCGTATCTCACTTTAGCTGCCGTATTCAAAAATACAAGAGATTGGCGGATCTGATTACTGTGTCTGAGTGTGTTTGTGTATGTGTGGGTATGACAGTAAGAGCAATAGAAGGTATGCGTGTGTGTGTGTCTATGTGAAAAGGAGACGAGTGGAGCCAAACCAAAGGGCAGGTGTGTAAGGTAATAAGACTAAATCAGTCCATACTTAGAGAGAGAGAGGAAGAGGGACGAGGAGGGTTTTGAGTGGTGGAGGGTAAAAAATGATTACAGGTAAAGATGAAAGTGTAACACGCTGTGCTCTAACTGCTCTCACACATTACGCCTCTCTGTTCCTTCAAGGGATTCAAAACCGAATCAAACCTGTTCTTCTGTGGTGCCTTTAGGAGTCATGTGTGAACACTCTCTGGATTCCTACTGTTAACATATCAGAGGAAAGTACAGAAAATCTGCATCTGCATGTCTGTGTGTACATGCCTGGTAGGGCACAGATATGAGGCTGTGCCCAGCCTGACAGTGTGTGTTCATTTGTGTGTAAAGAGAACAAAGAGCATAGTAACATATTTATCAGAATAATGGCAGCTTTTGGAGAAGTGACAGAAGACCTTGGCAGGCAGCAGTAAACATGTGACCTGTATCAGATAAGACAGCGCCTGTCAAAACTTCTGTGCTATTTTTCATGCAACAAAAGCAGAGAGGCTAACAAGAATCAGTGATGCAAAATGATGTTTCGGCTTCTGTTTTTTGAATCACAAAAGTGCTTGTCAAAATGGAACCAATCTGTAAGCCTGAGTGTTTGAAAAATATGAGAATCACGAGGAACAGAAAAGTCGTTTTTACAAGGTTTTTTTCTGAGTTGTGTATAGCTGGTGTGTTAATTAAATAATGACAAGCAAGATTAAACAATGAGATGATTAATCAGTTAGTTAATTAGTATGAAATATCCACCCATCCGTCCCTCCACTCCATTATGTTCTTATACACTTAGGCTTCAGTCACCTCCAGTTACAGGGGCGTTTCCCATCTGAGCTTACCCTAATGCAGCTATACTTCAGGTCAGGGGGGATTTTGGCCCAGAAATGAGACTGAAAAAACAAACTTTCTGCTATTTAGCAAAAATCCAGAGATAGCATCACTAAAATACTTGGGCAGAGGTCTTGTCTTAAAATTAGTCTCCCACCCATTAACACATTCATCCATCCATCCAATTTCTTATGTTTATCCAGGGCCAGGTTGTGGGTGCAGTCCCTCTTCACGAGGCATCCTAGTCCCATGCCCAAACTACCTCAACTGGCTCCTTTTGATTTGGAAGAGTAGTGGCTCTACTCTAAACCCCTCTAGTACTCTAAACCCCTCACCCTATCTCTAACAGAGAAGCCAGCTACCCTTCAGAGATCTGATTTTGTTGTGTGAAACTGCCTGTTAAGATAATTTCTTATTTAAATGATTTTTTTGAACGAATTCATGTGATATTCTCTTTATGATAAAAGGCCCAATGCTTCTAATGCTTCTCTCTAGTTACCTAAAGCAACTGGGTCTTCCCATCAGCACTGGGTGCACTCAGTGCCACACGTATTGCATAAGTCATATCAGATGTTTTCATTGTATATTTAGAATTACTGAATGATTAATACTTCATTTGCACAAGAACAGAGCAATCTGCATCACTACTGAGCTGTGTGTGCCACTACACGCTGGTGTGAAAATGTATGCAGTTTCTGATTCTATGAAGACACAAAAGATGTAGCAGGTTTATGATCTCTGATTCTTCTGTGCATTGAACCTCCTAACCTGAGCAAAGTCTACATTGACCAAATGATGGTAAAACATTAGCAGAACAGTTAAGGTCAAAAATTTTCCAGGAAGCCTCCCCAGTCTATTTCCATCCTTTGGTCTTATTGTTTGTGGATACAGTTCACTCGCTTAAACTGTAAATCAATCACATTAAAGGAAAGTCTCAATATAAAATAGGAGACATTTTCAAATGAGTCGCAACAGCTGAACATGTCTGCTTACCTTGTACACTTAGTTTTAGTTTA
>VUQR01022716.1:10884-23484 GCA_015108515.1 Hemichromis elongatus
TAAATACCAGAGAGATGTGTAAATGGGAGCTTTGTGTCTGTGTGTGTGTGTGTGTGTGTGTGTGTGTGTGTGTGTGTGTGTGTGTGTGTGTGGTATTTCTAATGGCTTCTCCGTCCTAACTGTCTCACCTCAGCTATCCAAAGCATGCGTCTCTCTGTGTCTTAGAGGCCCCAGGAGTCCTGGTAATACTAAGTACAACAGCTATTGGTTGTGAAAGACGTGCACGCACACACAGGCCGCAGGAAGCAGTCCTGGGCCAACGTGGGCTTAGTGTGTAGCCAGCCTGGCACGGCACCAACAGAGCCCAGAACGAGCCAAACCTGACCAGACCAAACCAGCGCTGTGCTGGCAGGCTGTGGATCTTTTTTCAAGCATAGTTTTGTTATGAAATTCTTCCATAAAGGTCACTCGGTGCTTTTCACTCAGGTGGATCAGCGGGGCCGTCGCTCAGCCGTCACTCAGCCGTGCTCCTCGTCGTGCAGAGCAGGACTTTCTCTGGCTACTGATAGGTTGATATTTGGAAAAAGTATAAATGGAGGGCCGTTCACACATCGTGCTTTAATTATACACGAGGATGAACGATACATTTGTTCAAGTAATTTTATTTTTTATGCATTTTAGTTGTTTTTTTATTGTGCTTAGAGCTGGAGCAAATAATTATTTAGAATCTTTTTGTCAATTTATAAATTAGCAGGGACACACTATTGGTCAATTAAAAATCTTTACAAACTGATTTGGTTTGTCATTGGACTCTAAACTTTAGGTCAAATTTAATATTTTAATATTTAATTTTATCAAAATATTTTTGTGTTTATCGGCCAAACTCTTAAATCTCTCGTTGTAAATCACAATAAAAGTGAAAACGACAAAAAAAGCTTTTTCCCTTTGACCCTGTGTGGGCTGTTCAGTACCTAAACGTCTTCCCTGTGCTCATTTTCTGAATTAGCACATTAACCCTAAATTCAGTCTAAAATCATTTGAACTGATTGAAATTGATCATCTGTTTAAACTTTGTTTCAGTGAACATTTAATGTCAGAGTGTTTCTCTTCATGAAGTCATACGATGAAACCAAATGGATGTATCCCCAGGACTGTGTGTGTGAGTGTGTGTGTGTGTGCTTAGCACCCACTCCTAAACACCCTTGGCCCTCCTCGCTGTCTCTGCTCCATCACTGGCCTCCGTCCCGATCCTGACCGCGGCTTCTTCATAACGAACTAACCTCCAATGTTTGTCCTGCGCTGCCTCCAGCAGCCTCCCGCTGTAAGAAGTGGTGAGCAGGTTATGCTGGCTGGACCATGTCTAATATTCTTAAATGGCCCTGAACGACCACAGTGACCTGTTAATGACTGGACTCTCGTGCGGTCGTGGTCACTCAGTTTATGGTCGCACATCAACGTCTTATTTGGGCCACGAAAGCATCTACATTTGCCACTATAAACTAACAGCGAGTCCACACTGTGACTGGCGGCTCCAATCATTATTTGATATTTGATTTGTAAGAAAAAAAGAAGAATTTGATGTTAGCGACTGAAATTTTGACTAGTGAACAATATTAAAATTAGGACAGTGGGAGAAAATACAAAAAAGGAGCATGAGGAGAATAATCTATGTATACTGCTCATATGTGATCTGCAGACTGACAAATGTGCCCGTCGTGTGTCACTGCTAATGGGAACGCACAATGTTGTTATTTAATGTGACAAATAATGACCTTTCATCATTTGTTTACAAATGTATAATGAATAAAATGTAGAATCTTCTACATTTGCGCTTGTGTTGAAGTCATCATGGTAACTGTCTTTGAATAGATTAGATGTATATCTGTGTGCCACAGACTGTATATAACAGATGGATATAGCTAATGTGACATCAGCCATTGTTTGGGGGATGCTACATTTTGCTGCCTCCTCTTCAGCTTTTTTTTTTCTAACTCAAGAAAAGCAATATTTACAGTTAACATAGCAGCAAGTCAGTATAGGCAAACTGAGTGATTCACCACACCGGCTGTGTTCACTGCAATTTTGCTCTCAGGATGGCTTTGGTTTCCAGACGGGCTTATATTTAGATGTTGATGTTATTATCCTACTAACAAAAATATGAATTCCTCCATTTCCACAAAAAAATGTAACTAAGCTGAGTTAAAAAGAAAAAAGAAAAAAAAGCCCCAAAGGGCTTGTACAAATATCCAAATCTGCCACTTAGAATGACGTTTGCTGAGAGACAGGTAAATGTGTCTCTGTTACTGGTAAAACAAAAAAAGGGCGGGGCGTGTGCGTGTGTGTGTGTGTGGGGGGGGGTCTACGGTACACGCCCGACTAATTTGAAGTCAGATTTGAAGTTTCACACACGAATATGTTTTATTTAATTTGACATTTTCTCTGGTTTACACCGTGCACACCCACTGCCTCTATGGTCACTACGGATGCAGACACACACCCCACATCCAGACCGAGCCTACGGTCTATGTGGGTGTACTCATACCCAGGAGTGGGGATCCCAGGCCATGGTTTCTGCATATCACCACAGGAATGCCAGCAATGTTGTCTCCAGTATGGATCCCATTGTGTCAGAGAAAGGAGCTTTGTCACAACCAGTGGTTGCTGCAGACATCTTCAGCATCGGGCAGATGTCAAAGCACACATAGCTCGGGGGTAGAGTAGTCACTGAGGTAGAGTTATTTATTATTATTATTGTTTTTAATAGTAATCAGCACACAACGATGTTTCCTCAGGAAAACACCCCCCCGGGGTATTTTCTGTTATTTTTTGTTAACTAGTATGCCTGAGACATATTTTGTGCATATTTGTTCATATGTGTCATGAAGTCGGAGGCAAAATGAGCCGGAGAGCAGCTCCCTGACAGTTGTGGGTTGGGCCGTAGATTAATATTGAATCACCTGGACGACATGAGAGGACTGGACTTTTGTGTAAGCTGAGAAGCAGGCACACAGCAACGGCTGAGAGCAGGACAACAACTTCTCAGAGTCACGCAACACTGGCAGTCACTGTGTTGGCAGGCTCTCCGTCTGTATTTGGTAAACAAACATTACCCGAGATAGAGCAGGGAGGTGTGAACAAGAGGCTTTTTTGTCTTTCCTGTCCTCAAAAACATTTTGCTTGATGACTTTGTCTGCACACGTAAACTGTGTGAAGTATCTGAGGGCAGAGCGATCCCAGCGGAGAGTCGGGGAGGGAGGATGTGAGCCAGGGGAGGATCCAGTCAGACTGGTCAGTGCTGGGAGTTTCTAGGCTTCTCTTTCTGGGTCACTAAACAGTTTCCTCATTTGTCTCCTGCTTTGATAACCGGTCCATGAGCATCCATTTCTTTTCTCCAAGTCCTGGGACGATGATGTTAACTGTTAGTGCGACTAACATTTTGCTTAAGGAATGGATCTGTGTGATCTGTTCCTAGAGAAGACACTGCGGCTTCCTGTTGCCTCTCACACACACTAGTCTCCTGCCCTCCCACGTTCCATCCTGTCCCGTCCTGCCTCGTCCCATGCAGCTCCGGAAGGTCCACCCCCACCCTGGGCTTGCCAAATTGCTTTTGTGCTGCATTGCGTGATGCCAAACTGGCCCTGTGCGTCACGGGAGCACCCTTCCTACACACACACACAGAGTAGACATGAGTGTAAATACATGCTGCTTTCTCACATCGTGGGCTTGTCTTTATTTGTATTACATAGACGGTTGGATAGTAACTGGTGATCCAAACGTCTTGCTTTATATCACATGTATATATTAGTGGGAATATTATTTTTTAAAAAGTTCACGTGGTGACATATTAAGTCACTGACTGCGTTTTTAAAGTTACCTGTCCTCTCCTGTTCATATAAAACGTAATCAGGTGATCTTATCATGCTTTGGCTGTCTTAATTGTCGCTACAGAAAAACCAACAAACATTTGTTTCCTTGTTTCAGACAGTAAACTTTAAAAAGTGGCTTTTTTTTCACAGGGACTATTTTTTGTCCTCTGCCAGCAAAAACAACTCATATTTTGACCTGAATATCACGTTAACTTATTTTAAAAACAGACACAACTAACGACCGATTGAAGCAGTGATGACATTAAAAGCGACAACCACCAGATTATGAATTCTTTAATCATTTTTATTAAAGGCCTCTTGCCTTAAATTGCTTCTGGTCAAAATAAAACTCTTTGTGCTTTTCTTCATTTCATCGTCTGTAGTGGAGTTTAATTCTCAGCCTCCACACACGGGCATCGTGGACCCCGGGGCCTCAGAAAGCACCAAACACACAGCGGCACCTCTCTGTGTTCTCACTGGAAGTCCAACTGAAACCAGTAAATAAACACGAGGCAGACGTGTAAACAAGCTCAGGTCATATCAAAGGCCCTCCCATTGCTCATCTCTCACAACAGCATCAATCACAAACTTTGTCTGAAGGGAACCAGAACTTGGGACCATTTTCTTTTTTTCCTTCATTATCATTACTTAATTATTATTATCGCATGGGTGCAGGTATGTATATGTGCTATGTATGGCTACACCTCACTGTACGTGCTGATCTGCTTCTCAGTCAGAAACGGCGCGGGTCACCAGTTGGAAACAGTTGTGTTAATAAAACACACTGTAGCTTCTTTCTTTTTGTGGTTATTTTAAAAATCACAAATCACACAATGTCAAAGTTACTGGAACAGAAAGAAAACAATTTGTTCCTAAAGTTGTTTTTCAGTCATTTATCTTGTCTGATGAGTATCACGGCTGTATCAGCTTGTTTTTTCTAAAGCGATGCGTTTATCTTATTGGCGTTTTCTCATTTTTGTTGTTGTGTTTTTCTGGGTACAAATTGAAAGCCCAGCACTACATCCAAAGTCCTCTCTGCTCAAACTCATCTTATATTGTGGGCCACGTACAGCCCACTCTGATCCTTAGTGGGCCACACCTTTCTTTCACTGTACACAAGTTTATTTGCTAATTTAATCTTGAAGATCTCTTAATATAAGAAAGAGACATGCAACTTTTGTACATGACAGAGAAATACATTGTAATCAACGTGTGAAGTAACATTTGTCCGGTAGCTCTCTGCCCAGACTGTCCTCTAATTATAAAACTGGAAGTTTTGTTTTTAAAATTAATTCACGCAGTAAAAAAAAAAACTTTGCTTCCTTTTAATTGTTCATCTGTTATTTCCGTACTTTGGTGTGAATGGCCACGGGGGACCTCTTTGTTTATTGGAAAAGCTGTAAAATGATGAAAATGCAGTCAGGAGAGCAAAATGAATGGATTTTTTTTTTACACGTCACCCTGAACTGTTGCCAAAATGTGTTCATCTTGTTGCACTGCCACACATGGTGGTGAGTAAGTGTGTCGAGTGTGTGTTTGTCTACCTCAGCCTTGGTTTCCACCTTTGATGGTTTCCACTCGGGGCCCTCCACCGTGTCTGCTGACACTTTTATCCTCCTCTAGAGTCTGAAAGGCCAACTCAAACGTGATTGCAGCTTTGCTTTTCGACTTTTCCTAATGGCACATTTAATTCACACAGAGAAAGAAGAGTCATTCATCATGCTAATTTATAGTCAACAGCAAAGGTTCCCCATCTTTATAAACACAGGAGCGATACTGGCCCACAGATAACCGTCTTTCTCTTCCTCAGTATTTGACTCAGTTTGTGTCTATGCTAATAACAAAGGGGTCTTCCTCTGACTCATATCCTTCCAACAGGTAGACTTCCTCCCACTCTTCATTGTTTTTTCTTTTTTCCTTTTCTCTTCATCTTCCTTTTTTCTCTGCCTTTCTCTATTTTCAGGGACCACACATAGCATCAGTGACCTTGGCGGCCTACGAATGCGGCTCTGTGGATTTCCCCGAGCCGCCGTATCCAGAACAAATAGTTTGTCCCCAGCAGGAAGCGCCAGCATCAGATTCTGGTGCTGAGCAGGTGGGTGTGGAAGCTGTGGGGGCACTCCAGGGAAAAGTCTCCCTTTGGACCATCCTCTCTAAAGTGCGTCTGGAGGCCTGTATGTGGGTGAGTGTATGTCACACGTCAGGCACCATCAGCTATGGATAAAAAGATGAGAACATAAAAAAAATCTGCAAAATTCAGATCTGCAGAGTTTGGCTCCTCTCATCATTTCCCATAGTTTGGTCATAGTTTGCAGGAAGCTTTCACATTTGCCACAGCATGCAGCAGTATTGAGTGTTTGAGATGCTTACAGGTGGATATTTCATATCTGCTAAATGTCAGTTTCTCACGAACTAAGAAAAAACCCATCTTGTTTTCAGTTTGACCGCTATTTATTCTTAAATGTGTCCCGTGGGTGTCGTTACACAGACTCGTCCTAAAAGGCTTTTAAAGATTAACGGCAGCATGCTCCAAACTTACCTCTGTGAAGATTGAATCTGCGTTATACGAATCCCGATACAAGGAATTAAACTCTCTGGCGCCTTTCTGACCATATCAAAGCTTATGCTAATTTATGCTAATTAACATGCCTTTTTTGTTTTTTTACTTTCGCCACTAAAGGCTCAAAGTAGAAACGACACAAAAGTGCATTAAACTGGGTGCAAATGTATTCATTGATAACTGGTTTGCTTGGAAAACCCCCGCTCCTTCCTGTCAATTTCCCCTAACCAGCATCAGCGGTTTCACACCTCTAACCAACGCTGTGGCTCCGAACACCAATATCTTTTCTTTCAGTAGTAGATCAGAAACATTTTTAACTCTTTATATGAAAATAGCTGCTTTTCAAACCCCTGGTAGTGCACAGGTAATCCTGTGTGTCCAGTTACACAACATGCAGATGTGGCGCTCTGCTTGTGTTTGTTATAACATCATGACGACAGCTTGTGCCACACACACAGTCGTCTACAGTCATCACGCTCGACGGCCTCCACTTCGTCATCATTTTACGTTTACTTTTTATCACTGACGGGTAGAACTGCTGAACATTCGGAGAATAGAGAAGTTGGTGTGTGACACACTTTTTATCATTGTTATCCATTTCCCTTTTCCTCTTAATGTGGAAGGTTCTGAGACGAGGGGGAAACGCGTGTTATCAGTTACTACCTCATCACACGAGGCTCTCCTGGGCTCTGCTCAAACTGCCTTTCATTATTTAACCTTATTTTAAGGTCCTTTGATTTAATGTTTATTTCATATGTTTTCACTCTAACATTAAAACTTCCCTTGCCACGATAAAGTTTAATATTAACCTAAAAAAAGCACATATGAAATGAACTTTATGTTACTCTGTACCAATCCAGTGTGCATCTTTCATCAGTCGGGGCAGCACGGTCGTTTCTCTGCTGTTAAAATGGGGACTACTTCTCCTCCGAGTGGAGCTGCAGCCACACCAGCGACAGCATCATGTTACGAGCAGCGATATCCAAGTCTGTGTTCGCGGGGGCGTGTGTGCTATCCAATCCCCTCGGATTCATAACCACCCACTACTAACCAACCACTACCCCTTTGTAACCTCAGCCCGCCACGACCTCGGCCAAGGCTTGTCGGATATACAGTTGGAAACACCTGTCGCGCCCATGGCTTCAAACAACATCTCCCCTCCTTCTTCCAGCCTCCCACCTTCTGGATAAGTTGGTGATGAGACGTGTGTTACTCCCTTCCTACTACTAACTTCTCTCTCTCTCCTCTTTCCCACTTTCTTTGTCTTTTCTTCTTCTTCTCTGTGCCTGGTGGACAGAGAAGCTTGGAGGTTCCACTTGAAGCGCCACTGCGCAGGTAGACACGTTTCGCTGCCCCCTACACAAACCGACACGGCCACAATGCTCCTACACAGAGGCAGAGCTGCTGAATGGAGCAGCTGCCAGGGAGATTAAGACACATCTCCATTATGAGGAAAAAAAAACTGGCACATTTCATCAAAGACTCCAGTGTTAACAAGAGAACAGGGTGTCCAGATTAAAGATTCAGTTTGCCAGGTTTGGGGATAGAACCGCCTCTGGAGAATGATTGTTTGCTCTTGTTGTTGCTGCCATGGTTGCTAACTACCTACTAATCATCTTCTGGCTCCAGCCATCCAGCAGCATACAAGTAATGTGCCTGCGATTAGTCAGTTATATCCTTCTGGGGTAGAAGTTGTTTTGTGCTCCACCTAGACAGCTGAAGTGCAAAAGGATTTTTTGCTCTTCGCCGTTGCTGCATTTGAAGGGTGTCGGAGACGTGGTAAATCTCGAAATCACCCATTTGTCATCTGTGACTGAAACTTAAACTAACTGTGTCTTCTTCTCCACGGCTTTGTGCGTACTTTTCCTTTGTGCCTGGAAACATTAAAGTAATGAGCTGTGAGCGACTCCAAAAACGCAGCATTTCTTGGCGGCTGTTTTCATTGTGTTAATTAAGTCTGTAACCCTCGCCCCCTCGCCCCCCCCCTACCCCGTTCTCGTGTTTTGGTGGATGAACTTGGTGAACCGACTGAAGTGCTGAGGATTTATTTCCCCCCCAAATCACTTCCGCTTTCTTCCTGTTAAGCCCCCTACGATCACACAGGCTCCAGCGCTTTATGGCTACAGGCTCATTGTCGCTGGCGGATATCGATATTCTGGTTTCTTGGGTGAACTCCCTCTCCCCAAAATTTGTTAGCACATCTTAAATTTTCTTGAAAAATACTAGATTGCACATGTCCAAAGCAGATCGGAGAGGAGGAGCCGGTGGTGCTGTTTGCTGATGTGGTTGCAGATTTTCACGTACCCTGGACCCGTGTTTAACGTATCCATGATTGTTTAATAATCTGCCGGATTTATTTCTCGTAAATCCTTTCCGTTTTATTCCTATTAAGCACACTGATCTCAAATCCCAGACGTCAAGCATTGCGAGCTGCTTTGGATAGTGGATATTGATATTTCGTGTCTATTAACCCTCTGACGACCATGTTTGTGAAATTGTTTAGCTCACTCGCCTACCTAAACTCATTTTGCAGCCAAATGTCTTGAGGCATAATTAGAATTAAAATTTAAAGCTGTGGCGTCAGATTTTGAAAACAGTTTAATCAAACTGATGTACATTTTAACACACGCGCTGTATGTTTGAGAAATCTGTCCCAAAGCTCTGCTGACTGCAGATTCATGGGCTTGACATAGCAGAAGCGTGTGACGGCTCGGTGTGTATGAAATCACCTGATGCGAGTGAGTCCTATAAACATGAATAACCGAGGAGCAGTAATTACACATGTCCCTATGTGTGTATGTGTGAACAGGGTGCAGGCACAGCCATCGGGGAGCTTCCTCCCTACTTCATGGCGCGAGCGGCTCGGCTCTCTGGCTCTGAACCTGATGATGAGGATTACCAGGAATTTGAGGAGATGCTGGAGCAGACAGAGGCCGTACAGGTGACACACTCCCTCTTCATCTTCATCAAACGTCCTCCTTTTTGTCCTCATCCTTCCCTTACCCTCTCCTCCCCCTACTACCTCTTCTCCTTCTTTCCCACATTGTGCATCTTGTAAGTATAAAACTTCTTTTTTTAAATCTCTTCTACTGCACTAAAATGTCATTGGTTCATGGGTTATTTGCCTGCATCACTACATCACATTTGTATCATTCTTTGTAACTTTATTGCTTTATACCAAAAGTAAAATCTGATGTGGCAAGTTTGCTGCACTTTGTAACCTGTGTGTGTGTGTGTTTTAACCAATAACAAGGCCTCACCTCAGCACTGCGCTTTCACAATGTAATGACTAAGAGAACAGCAATGATGCACAAGAGTGAAATGTTCCCGCGATATCCGGGCCCTCGTTGAGAAATTTCCTGTTTGATTCTTTTTGCTTTTTTGATTCTCATCCCTGCTAATGTTTCAACAATGCCGAACAACTCAGTCTAAATATTTATTTTTCCACCCTCTTGCGAGTATGAATAGAGGGAGAGGAGTGAACAGAAACATGCATGTGGATTTCCAAAGGCTTGTCATCAGATGTGTGTGTCCATTGTCAATCAAAGGGTGAGGTAGGTCGAGGGAATAAAAGCACCAACTGCAACGTGGAGCTGCAGCCGGATCACTTAGATTTTTCTCTGCTTTGAGCTGTGAGCAGTAAATCTCGTGGTTTTGGTTTTTGTTTGTTTTTAATGAGGAGATCTCAGATATTAAGGGACGACTACATTAATTGGATGGGACTGGTTTTGATTTTTTTTCCCTTCTTCGAAGCATGCATGTAGGAACTGTAACATGTTCAGCCACAGTTTACATTTATAAACCTGCTCATTAAATAATTGGGGAAACATGTCCAGCATACGGACCTCTGGTCATATCTAACACCAGTTTTTGTATGTCTAGCATAAAAATTGTGAAACGATGATCTTTTTGCACGTCTCACTGAATCATTTTTCATCTATCTATATTTACAGAAATATGTCACCATATTGTTTTGTGTAAGGTATACAGTAATGTTCTCAGCATACTAAAATTAAAGGTTATTTTCACCTTATTGGATTTGAATCATTCTCTCAGTAGTTTTTTGTGAGTACCACATTTTTGTAGTTAAACACAAGTTTCTTTTATCTTGAAAGCGAGCAATTTAAAAACGTCATTTTTTTTCTTTTATATCAATTAAATAATGTAACACGTTTGCAGCTTTCACCACTATTGTAACACAAAGGAGTTACGCAGGTTTGGACTTGCTCAGTGACCTTTTCTTCTCATGCACGCTGCACGCTACACGCTGAATGTCTGCTGGATCCATGTAAACCACAGAGCATAAGTCAGCTACTGATGTGATGGCAGCTGTTACACCTTCAGTTGGCTGGAGCACTAACTGGTGCTGAGCTGCCAACAATTACCATATATTTCAAAATGAAGACACGCGGTTCCTGAGAGGGGACGGTGGCATCAGCTGCTTTCTCATTATGAGCATACGTCGACTGATGTGAACAGGAGGCCCACGATGACACACATCAAACTTAGATCGTCTGAACCTTCACAGATAAGCACATCTTTGTAATTCAGGTTTGTGGTTCTCTTTTTACGAACCCAGTGTAAGATTGTATGCACGTGCATACAATCTTACACTGGGTTCGTAAATGTGCCTTTCCTCTCCCGTCCTTAGGCAGAAACATATTAGGACTTTGCTGTAGTCATGTGGAATCTAAAAGTTTCCACCAAAGTTTGTTGTCAATGAAATAAGAGCAAAGCGGCAGACTGTTACTGAACAATGAAGCTCTGCACTCAGCGCTAAAACAGAGAAACGACTACTTAAACATATTTTGATATTTAAAATGAAAGCGCCTCATGAAATGTGTGCAGGAGGAAAGTGCAGTCTTTAAATGATGCCTTCTGCATGTGAATGCACGTATTAGGTTAACAGAAAAAATGACCTAAGAAATTTCACTTATTTTTTCTTTCCCACTTATCCTGACCTGGCCTGACTTGTGTTAAAAAGGAAAATAAACTGTTGGCAGGTCAGAAGATAAGCACGTGTGGACGAGGTCGGCGCACATTCAGCACAGATTCTGGATGTATGATTCTCAGTGTGTGTGTGTGTGTGTGTGTGTGTGTGTGTGATGATAAGGACGTGCAGCCCTGACACTTTTAGAAAGGGCTAAATAAAAAGCAGCTGTGTGAAGAGGAGAGGTGGGTTTCTAGAGCGACCATCTAAGAAGTCCTACATGTTTTTTCATAAACATGACGCAGGAGCGCGCCGTGTTTGCTTCATCACAGGTGACGCTGCTCAGTTATGAGCCCTTGGTCTCACTCTGCCTTCCTGTGCTGCTGTTCTTTCTCATCAGCTCTGTCCCCCCCCCCTCTCTCTCTTGCTCTGTTCCATGATATGTGGTGACTGTGCATTTGTGTCTATATGTAATGTGTACTTTGCTAGCACTTGGAGGCAGGTTGCTTGCACCAGCACAGACCTGCCACATACGGAAACGTTTTTTTCTCTCACCAGGGCTTTTACGGTTCCTCGGATGTTCCTGGGATTCCCTCTTTGGCTCGAGGAGATCCCGCTACGCGTCTGTGTTTCTGTTCTTCTTGTTTTTTTCTTCTTGTCCACCATTTTTTAAATTTAGTCTTTTTATTGTGGACGGTGGTATTCGTCTGCTGTGGAAGAGCTTTTTTAAAATTATATACTGAAAGCTGAGCATTAATAGTAGTGGTGGAAACAGACTCCACAGGAATGGAGAAACTATCGTTGGATTGTTTATGAGACAGGAAGTGGTTAAATTTGTCGTCAAGGATGTGACCCCCTATAACCCTTACCCTGTACCCCCCGCCTCCCAAACACACACGCTCGCACACACTTCACCCTGACTTCGTCCCCTCCAATCAAGTCAGAGAGGTTCGTAGGTGCTAGCAGTTTGACTTAAACCCGGTGGTATTTCTCCCACCCTATACGTGCCAACTTCCTGCCACAAGTGCATTTGATGCACAGCAGCAAAGCACTCTGGGGTTTTTTTCCTCATTCATTCAACAGAGCTATTCAAGAATAATGAAGTCATGCCTTTTCTAACGGCTCCAGACGCTGATGTCATGAACATCAGTTTTTTTCCTGCTCACATCAAGCTCAGCGTGAGTGAGAGCAGCAGAGAGGAATCCTCAGTACTGACACAGACCACGGCCGAGCATCCTGCTTGGACTGGGCTGCTTATAACGCGAATAGAAGTTACTTCCTGTCTGAGGGGTTTTTTTTGTTTT
>VUQR01022717.1:0-10213 GCA_015108515.1 Hemichromis elongatus
ACATATATATATATATGTGTGTGTATATATATATATATATGTGTATATATATATATATATATATATATATATATATATATATATATATATATATATATATATATATATATATATATATGTATATGTATATATATATATGTATATATATATATATATATATATATATATATATATATATATATATATATATATATATATATATATATATATATATATATATATATATATATATATATATATATATATATATATATATATATATACATATACATATATATATATATATATATATATATGTATATATATATGCACTATAATGATTAGTTATTGATTACCAGTTTTTATTGTTGTTAGACTTCAGATCTTCAGGTACTGCTGAGGCGTTGCTAGTTGTCATGGCAATAGGGAAACAGATCTACATCATGTTTTAACAAACTGATTTTTAACCAATGAATCAAAAGATGAATTATGACAAAAACAGCACCAGTGTCCTCCAACCGTCTCAGCTCAGCGGTTCCTCACAAACACTGTACAGACGAGACGGATCAGGCAGTGGTTTTGGTCTCAGCGTTAGCGCGTAGGCCTCTGCCATGTTGGTTTGTTAGTGACCTCACAGCAGTCATATTACTGGTCAGATAATCATGTCATTAAAAATGCTCCAACAGCACCAACACGGACCAGAGTTCCAGTTCAGGGACTCGGGTGAAGCCTAGCTAGTAGCTATAGCAGTGTCACCATCCACCTGTCAGTCAAAGAAGCCACGCCCCTAGAAATACAAAAAGATGAGTGATAAAAACACTCTCCCTTGTAGGTGGTATGAAGGGAAATGTATCTATAGAGACCCAAACAGGTTTTGTATCAGGCTTATTAGCTTCACATGGGGAATGAGTCACTGCTGGAGCCCCTGCTGGACATTAGAGGAAGTGCAGCATCAAGCTACAGCCCTGGGGTCGGTCCAACACATCAGACCTTCACTGTGTCGGTTAAACGATAGTCATGATCACCCTTCTTCCTTCCGTGAGGCCAGAATAGAAGCAGTAGGAACACGTCAAGTTTGAATTATTTCAGCCCTCGCCATCCGGCCAAAGCTCTCCTACGGGGAATGTTCTTGTTCCGTTTTTGGTGCCTCGACATAAATTTTTCACAGTTCAATCTCACAGATGCTTGCTGTGACACAGCAGAAAGGCCTCGCACTCACAGACAGTCTCTGATGAGCCTGACAGCAGGCTGCAGTCCTACGCTGGCACCGCCCAGCCAAAAATACACCGCTCGTTTCACTTTGCCCAATTAAAGTCAGATTCATGCGCTGATTTTAGCTTCATGGTGTCCATGATAACTGTGCGGTCTGCACCTACATTATGGAGAACCAGGAAGTGACACAAAACCCCGTTTATGGGGCAAAAAGCTGATTTATGGAAGCACTTTTAAATTGTTTCATGTCTGAGAAAGACTGCTGCTCTCTCCGTCTGTGGTTTGGAAGTATGGGGAAACTTTGTCCTTTGACAAAAACATGAACTCCCTACAGCTTTTTAAATGTTTTCAGTCTGAATGAACAGAACTGTGAAATTAGCCACCTGCAGCATTTCGCTGCAACAAGCCAAAAAACCCCGAACCCGGGCAGGTACGTGCTACTGCTGCACGGCTCCAGGACAGCGTGAGCTCTGGTTGCAGACAAGTAACATAACAGGACGTAATGTGAGGTCATGTAATTGTAGCGTTCGTAGTACATGTGATTTTATTTGTATCTCTATTGTAAAAGCGCTGCAGTCGGGTTTTTTAGTCCGATTGGTTTTTGACACTTTTTCTTTGTTCGGTCAGACGGAGGCTGAAACACGCGACAGTAACGTGACAGTGACGGAGTGCCACGGTCAGGTCGGGCTCCTCCTCCCTCGGCTGTGTTCAGACGCTCTCGGAGATTTACCGCCTGGTTTCTTTTCTGATTGGCTGCTTTGGTTGTTCTTCTTTATGGCCTGTTGTTTCTGTCAGCTGACTGCCTCAGCACATCACAGCTGTTTGTTTCAGAAATATAAAATAAGGACGGTTTCAGTCATGACGAGCTTCAGACCAAAGAAGAGGAAGGAAACCTGAAAGGCAAACGTGGGAGCTGAGCTGCAGTTCCAGGAGGAAAAACATCAGATGAGTTTTTCAGGTTGGAAGCGCCGTGCTGTTACGGCGGTCATCGTTCCACAGCTTTGCCCTCAGCTGAAGTAACTCTCCTGCATAGACTGTTGTGTTTCTGTAAGCGTTCCTCGTCCGGGGATGATGGATTGTGGGTTAACTTTGTGAAACTTCTTCTGACTTCTCTCGTTCTACGACTTTATGAAAACTCTGATAGGAGCAACATGATAATCATGACTGTTTAGTTCAGCTGAGTCACGTTATCCATCAGTTCTGTGTGTGAGTGTGCTGAGCTGCACTACAGACACGGCAGAGAACCAGGACGGAGAACCGAGGTTCAGCCTGACACCGCGGGCTTTCTTTACATATGCTGAATGCTAAACACGTGTTGGTGCCGACTCATTAACCCAGGAGTTGACAGTTTCAGGAAATGACGTCACCGGGGTTGCATCCATCTTTCACTGTCTCACACATTCTCTTTTAGATGTGTGGAAAAAGAGTGAGAGCATTCCAGAAACGGTGGGCCTGAGCGGACCAATCACAGCTGTCGCTGTGTAGGGTTTTGGAGGGTGATGATTACAGCTCAAAGCTTAGCCTTTAATAATAATAATTCAGGAATCTGTGACTGATGTTATTATGTCTGCAAGCACCTGTAGTTTAAATGTGTATCATCAGCCTTCATAGATGAACACAGCGGGGTATCATCTGCGTATCAGTGAAGGTGTATGCACAGACACGAGGACAGTCGGTCCAGCACACCTTTAGCACCAGCACGCTACTCTAGCCGCTCTAGTTAAATGTTGTCTTTGGCATTAATGATGTCATCCATCCGCTTCTATTCGTCCACTTCAGGGTCGTGGGGGGAGGAGCCTATCCTAGCTGTCATAGCCCCAGTGCAGAGATAAAAGCGTATCTGTGAGCCGATGTGTTCCAGGGTTTCATCTGCTGCCTGTCAGATTCACAGCGATCATTATCACACCTGCTTCCTGTGAGCCATCAGCGTTTGGACACTTACCGAACGCTGTGAGGTGCCGTACGCTAATGCGTCCGACCCCGGGTTGACCGCTGCTGCCGTTGGCTTCGCTAATAGGCTCTCTCTGAGCGCGCTCACAAACGCAGCACTTTGATATGCTGCCGTTGGCTGCAGTGGAAACCGCCTCTGATGGTGATGAAAGCGCCTCAGCCTCTTTCTGATTCATCTCTCAAAGCAAGCCCTCTATATCTCATTTGAACAAACACGCTGACATACGCATGATGCTTCTGCACGCGTCTGCGTTTCTACGGACACTTTTTTAATCACGTGGTTTCGTGGGTCTGAGCTGTGTCGTGGTTTAATCCAATCAGCTTCTCAAACAGAAGCTTCGGTGATGATAATCTTGGGTGTGATGATGGTCAGGTGCCGCGCTGAGAGCCGCCGCAGGTTTGCTGATGTCGGCGAGCAGCCACTCGGTGTTTGGTCGTCTCCATAAAACGCGAGCTGACTGAAACAAACAGAGCAAGTTTCATTGATTAGTTTTTGTTTCCAGCACAGTTTCTGTTGGTATCAGGCAGTCATGTGACTCCCCAAACAAAAGCACCAAAGCATCATCGCCGCTGCTCGCGGTTACACGGTATAAAACGTGGACGCTGCCACGTGACATCACCGGCTGGCTTTGATCGTTTTCAGGGTCTGACTGTCAATAACAAGTCCTTACCCCGAGAGCATGCCCGGGATAACACGGTGTAAGTGTTTACAGTGGTCAGAGGCTCGTGTCCATATCTGTGGCTTCACGTTGCCATGGTTACAGGTTCAAAATGGCTGCTTCCATCTTCACTGTCTGTAATAGCAGTGGGAAACATTTAGAGATGTACTGATGTTATATGAAATATGAAAACTGTCCCTCAGATTAAATCGGACCGTCTTCATGTTATCATCTCCTCGAGTCGTCACATTTCCCACATCACGGCGTCCGCTCACAGACTTCCTGTGTGCGTCTGAGTGTTTGTGAACCTCTCTCGTCCCGAGCAGCACCCAGCTTCCTCTCAAAGTCACAGCTCTAAACCTGTGTTTTCTGTTCCCAACGACATCAGAGGAAATTTAAAGATGAGGACGTGTCTGTGCCCGGCGTCCCCGCTCCCACGCAGGCCTTCGCTCCCCCGCCTCGCACTTATTTGAAGTCTGTTTTTTTCACCTTTCAGCTGAGAAAATAAAGCAGTGGGGCGCGAGGTCAGGGGTCCTCAGGGGAGCAGAGATCCTGTTTCTGTCTGTGGTGCACTGATGGTGGCATTTAGAGCTCCTACAAAGGCATCAAAGTCTCCGTCACACCTGACGCTCCAAGCCTCGCCACTTCCTGCTTTTTAAACTGACGGCGCTCGTTGTTCGACAGCAGCTAATGATCCGAGTTAACCTGGAACCACCTGTTGTGCCCACACAGGTGAAGCTAAATGACATCCGGACTGTGAAGGGGCAGAAAGGATGTGGGCTGGATTCATTCATGAGTAAGCACACGGAGGTCAGATGAACATCTGTATTTTGTCGTCTGACTTCTCTATATTTGTGTTTAATGAAGTTCTAGACATTAGAGGCGGCGGTCTGGTCACATGACACACAGCCGGGATCCATTAGCAGCTTAAGCTAATCTACAGCTAGCTAGCAAACCCACAGATCTTGTACTGCTCGAACGCTGTGGCCTCCTGACCCTGACACACCGATCATCCTCTGGTCACTCTTCCAGGACTTGAAGGGACATTTTTCTGCTTTCAGCCACTTGAAACCTTTTCAGGCCAGCGGGGAGTCTCTGTGGTGTGTAAAGTGTCACGTGACATGTGTGCAGCTGACATTCAGGCATCAGGTTTGTGCTGAAGTGACCTCACATCAGTTTAAGCTGCTCCCCCGGGACGCAGCCTCGTCTGCTCAAATAAAGGCTGCAGGAGGGACGAGCTGGCTCTGCATCAGTCACCGCACCGGTTTGTTGGGTTTGTGAGAATCGGGTTAATTCAGTCTCATTGAAATCGATCCAAATCACAACATCCGTCACCTCGGCGCGCTTCCACCAGCGGCTGCTGCGAGGTCGTGGAGACACCCAGCGGGAGGAGTTCCTGTGATGTCAGATTAAATCAGATAAAAATGAAATATTTCGATGATTACAAACACAGAAACGCCTCCACGCTTTCACGTCTAACCCTGCTTTTAAAAGTCACGTAGCTGAACCCGCTGCGTCCGTGTGACAGAGCGCCGCGCTCCTCTGCAGAGCCGAGAGCCGTGACGGCTGCGTGGAGTCGGCGCATGAATACCAAACGCCAAATGTTTAATTCATTTGTTGAATAAAATGTGGAGCTGCGGCAGATCTCCTCCTCCTCCTCCGCTCGCTCCACGGCAGCAGCTGAATGTGAGATGAGGCGTCGAGGCCGCAGAGAAGCTTCAAACAGACTCCTGCTGGCTCTCCTTCATCTTTACCCTCGTCTTCACGCAGCAGCAGGAGCAACACACATGACTGCTGGAGACCTCGGACAAAGTACAGTCGCTCCAGCACACTGAAGCATTTGTCTCAGTTAACTAAGGAAATAAAATTACTTTCAGTCAAAATTAAGGAAAACACATTTTATAAAAATGAAAACAAAGTAAAAAAAAATGAAAAAAAAATTATTAAAATAAATTTTAAAAAATCTGTGAAAAGTTATTCAGGAAAATTCAAAAACTATTAAAAAAACAGAATAACAAAGAACATTTTTAAAATATTAGAAAAATAAAAATGAATGAGAAAATGTAATAAAGAGAAAAGGTTGCGTGTTTTGTACAGAATAGATCTGTGGGAGGACCGCTTCGCCGACAGCAGCCTTCGTGGCTTTAAGGAGCGACGGATGTGAACTCCACCTGAGGTCACACAGCCTCAGGAATCAGCCACACCTCACCTGTGTTCAGCAGTCAATCACAAAGCTCCAATGGCGAGCTTAGCTCCACTACGGCGTCGCCGAGCTGCACGAACGAGCCAGCTCCCTTTATTTCTCACTGCGCTCTGGGTTTCCAGAGGAGTCTTCTCTAACCCCGTCGATAGGGGGCCGTGTGATTGTCGGGTTTTTCTCTGTACGTATTGTTGTAGGTCTGCCTGCTCCGGCTGAGCGTTTCTCTGTCAGTGACATTTATTGAAGGCAGCCTGCAGCTCTCGCACTGTTAAGGCGACTGTGCGCGGCGATGTCGGCGGTTTCGTGAAATGTCAGGAGAGCAGAGTCCTCGTTCTTCTTCTGCACTTCCCTGCTCTCATCCTCTCAGACTTTAACCTTTAGGACCAAACGTCTAATAACGCTGTTTCTGAAAGGTCAAAGCCATTGCTGATAAAACGGATAAATTATACTTTTTAAGCCTGACGCGGTTCGGGAAGCTGACGACTCTGAGTTAATTGTGCCCTTTGTTTTGTCTGCTCAGGTGGTATCTGCATCGCTCAGTCCCTGAAGATCCCTCACGACCACAAACCCTCCGACTTCGATAAAATCATCCGCCAGCTGCTGGACACGCGGTACGCCAGGGCGGTCGTCCTGTTCGCCTCCGACGAAGACATCAGGTAATAACCGTGCCGAGGTGTTTGACGTGCACAAGATAAACACGTGACCCGAGTCGTCGTCTTCACCTCGGCGAGGATGAGAGCCGACCTCAGCACTGATGTGTTACCAGCTGCTCAGTACTTTAAACCAGCACACGGCGCCTTAAAGGTGCTTCATCAGCTGCATCAAACACAACACTAATGCGGCGTTCTTTTTATTTCTTCTACATTTAAGGAAGAAACAAACAAACAGAAAATCACTGATATGTTTCTACAAGTTAATTCAGTATTCATGACAACAGCAGCGCACGCTCGCGTTGGATAGATTTCAACCTCCCGTCCTGTCTTCTCATGTCAGTGTTAGCTTGCAGCGTTAACAAAAATGTCCATTTTTCCATTTCATGCTCCTCCTTAACAGCTCCGAGCCCGTCGTCCAGGGCGGTGCAGAGCCACTTAGTACCAGTCGCAGGAGATGTTTGTCCTGGTTTGTTAGCTCCTCCAGTAAGTCTCCTCAATAAAATGTTACGATGGGTTTTTATTTAAAGTCTGCCTTTGATACCAGATCTTCCTAAAAGTCAGAACGTTTTCCACAGGACCAGAATATGTGGGCGTGGTTCCGCCACAGCTCCTCCAGCGCGAGGAACGTCCACCAGCTCTCGCTCCCTGTGGAGGTTCTCCCACTGCTTCATATTCGCTGCGAGAGTTTAGAGATAACGTGCTTACATCTATACTTTCTGAGTATTGCTGTAATTGTAGGGATCTAAAAAGTCATTATTTCCCAGATTATACTTTTTTTGTAATATTTGAAAACTTTGAAGGACATTCTTATCCATTACTTTACAGTGTGCAGTAATCCCTTCATGTGAGCGGTTTGGTTTAAACCCAAAATCATAAACCACCCACCTGAACGAGGTTCCTTGGGTTAAAAGATGCCGAGCGGCTCCGATCTTTCTGAGAAGCTTTTGCCGGTTCCTGCTCTCCTGTCTGGACATCCCACACAGACTCTCCTGATCTCTCCATCCAGACTCAAAAGCATCGTCACTCTATTGTATAACTATGTTGAGTTGAGCAGCAAGTCTCAGAGACAGAAGCCACCTCTATGTTTAAGAATGAATAATGTATGCGTTTTTCATTTGCTCTATTTAATGTTATTGAAATTGATTTTATTGGATGCTCGGCACATCAGGACTCTTGCAGTCATGCCGGTGCCCTCCCTCCACTGAGAGGAAGTCTCTCAGCTGGCTTTGGGAACGCCTCGCTGTTCCTGGATGAGCGGCACTAGGCTGCTGCTGTGACGCGAGCCACGTTCACGAGGACTCTGTCACATGACAGCAGATAAAATCATCACGTTAACATCAGGCTGAGGAAACGTCGACATCAGTCAGTCACTCCGGCGCTGATCGGTGTCTTCTTCTGTTCCCGTGCGTTTCCACAGTTCGTCTTCACCGCTGACTCAGCCGAGTCCTTCCAGACCTTCAGGTGGCGCTCTCAGTCTTTAGAAGCAGGCTCAGATCAGGTCTTGTAGTTGCAGTGGAACGGTGCATAATGAGAGGCTGGGCTCTGTACCGACCCCGTTGGTCCGGGACATACACCTGCATAGGTAAACTAACGTGTGGGCGGGGTCTCTGACTCTGTGCTGGTGACGCTTTCTCACACAGGGGCATCCTGAACGCCAGTAAGCGGGCGGACCAACTGGGTCACTTCCTGTGGATCGGCTCCGACAGCTGGGGCGCCAAAAACAGTCCCATCCAACAGCTGGAGGACGCCGCGGTGGGAGCCATCACCATCCTGCCAAAGAGGGCCACCATCAGCGGTAAGTCGCTCGCCTGTCTCCTTCTTTATGAGAATAAGTGAGTGTGAAGTTTATCAGCTGGCTGCTACATAAACGAGATGAGAAGCTGGTTTTTGTGTCGCTCTGATCTCACGTCGCTCTCATTTCTCTGCATCTTCCTGAATGAGCCAAACTCCTGAAAACTCGATCATGTCGGCGGCGCTCGCCGCCTCGCATTCCCGGGTGTGCTGTGACACCGCGCTGCTCAGGACTCTTTTGATGAGGATTATTGTGTCGTCATTATTCTGCTTCTATCAGCGCTGCAGACAGCCAGCGTGTCCCTGGGCACGCAGGCCTTTTATTACAGCAGACCTTCCTCTCGTCTTACTTCCTGTCAGATCTCTTAGTGTGACAGCGTTCATACGAGGAAAGTTTCACCGCCGTCTTGAAGTCTGACCAAACTCCTTGAATACGTTCGCTCTAATGATTTTAGATAACCATTCATGGGTTTGACTTTTTTTGACTGACTGAAAGATAAAAAGATGAAACACGGCTGATGTACGCGGACACGCGTGTGTGTTGCACCGACCGTGTACAGTAGGATTATTTAAAGCTCATTCAAAGCAGAGCAGACTCATTAACAAACGGCTCATTTGAATCAAATCCGATCAGGCGCACTGAGTTCAAACTAAAAGCACGTTTGCGTGTTTCTGAGAGGGCTGCAACCTCACGCTGAACAGACAGAAGCAAAGCAGACTTATTTTGAAAGTCCCGGCCTCTTCCTGTGAGCCGGAGTCTTTTTCTGTTCTCCGACACACAGGAAGCGCTGCGTCGTAACGACACTGAAACCGCAGATCAGAGGAGACGTAACGAGACCTCCTCATTGGTGCTGATGACAGCGTTTAGATTACAGACTGCAACTACAGACGACGGCGAGCGCGGCTGTCGTGTCAAACAGCGATGGTGACGGGGATCGACGGCGGCGGTTTGTTGTGCCACTTCGACGCTCTGACTTCAAATGCAGTCTGAGCTCTTTGTTCTCTTGTTCTGGCGGCACTAATACTTCTGTCAGCAGGCAAACGGAAGCAGCCATGGCAGCTCTTCTGTTTCTGCTCGCGTAACGTCGCTCTGACCTTTTTTCTGCTGAGAAACACGAGCCGGGCAAACTCGGGCTGTCGCCTCCGATCTGACGGGAGGTGCTCATAAACTCCACGCTCCGATGAGTGATTTATGGAAATGAGGGTTTTCTGAGCATAAAGGCGCTCGGAGAGAGCACTGCAGCATAACGAGGGGCGGGGTGAGTCAGGCTTAAGGGCAGCAGACCCATTACACCAGAGGGCACAACGCGAGGAGCAGGACAGACGCTTTATGATGAAAGTCGCAGCCAGATTAACCTTCTGCAGCCCGTCATGGCTGCTGCCTGTGGAGTGTGCTCTGAGGGTTTACATCACCCCGCTGATCCTGTGTTTGGTCTCAACTCTGACAACGACTCAGCGGCTCCAGTATTACGTCAGAGATTGTGACACTCACAGTCCTTCTACAGGCCTGAACTCGTTGTTATTCTGCAGCATTAACTCCAAACGGAGGCATGCAGGCCAGCGTGCATGGATGGGCGGGGACATGTTTCTCCTCTCCGGGTTATCTGATGGGTCCGTCAGTATCGGTCCTTTCATAAAGGCTCAGGCTCGGTCGGTAAGGGCCCGGCGAGGTGCAGAGCTGCCATTCCTCGCTAATACTGTTCAGAACTGTTATGCACAGGCAGCAGAGGGCGCACGCTTCACTGGCCTCTCGTCTTTGTTTGTTGTGG
>VUQR01022717.1:11272-34367 GCA_015108515.1 Hemichromis elongatus
AGAGGGGGGGGGGGAGTGGGGGGGGTGGGGGGGGGGAGGAGGGGGGGAGAAAGGGGGGGGGGGGGAGAGAGAGGGGGGGGGGGGGGGGGGGGGGGGGGGGGGGTGGAGAAGAAAGGATTTTTGGGGAAAACACGTCGGGAACAAAGACGATGCAGAAGAGGAGCAGAGATAGCAGGAGGAGAAGAGAAAGTTGTAGAGCTAAGCTGCAGGCTGTGAAGTTCCCCCGTGACAGAAGATGCCTGCTGACTCTGCAGCCTCCAGCCGCGATGAATCCGCTTCCCAAACTCAATCACAGCTTTTCATCCACAAATCTGAGCCTTTTAGTGTCACACTGGTCTGTTCACCAAAAAGCTGCAGGTGACACCTTCAGTGTTTCCCACCTGAACACGTAAACTTCAGCCTGTTGGCCACGAGACCGTCACTTTGATGTCTGCAGCTCAGCAGGGAGACGGAGTCGGGGACAGGAAACGGAGGAAGGAAGTCACTGAACCGACCAGACCACGGACGGGCCTTCAGGGCCACCGGTGTCTGCTGCCGTCTCACAGTCCGCTCGCTTTGGTCCGGAGGATTTGCACCCACGGGAACGAGCTCAGACAGAAAGTGGACTCTCACAGTTTGGTGACATCCTGGAAACGTCTCAGATCTTAACCTGCATCCGTGGCCCGTCCTGCTCTGGCCTCAGAACGTCGCCGTTGTGCGTTTCTCAGCTTTGCCGTCTTCCTCTGTCGTGGTCGTTAAGGCCATTGCTCAGTCTGAGTTTAGTTTCACCTTGTCGTCCTCGTACAGTTTGAAGTCACTGGATAACGATCAAGCTAAAGCTTTAGCCTCGTGGTTTTGGTTCATGGGCAGTAACGGAGAGCGTGACGGCGGCGGGCGACTTTTAGCTGAAATGTCGATCGTCAGCACAGCTGATCACGTCCTCGACAACACACCTTCGGCGGGACGGTTGTCGAGGTAACAGAGATGTCTTGAATTGTTACATTAATGTGATGCAGACACCTTTAAATGACTCGTTTAATGTAAGGAAATCTAAATTGTGGAAGGCAGAGCAGCCGTGTGTCATCGTATGAACACCTGAGAGTCCCAGGTCCTCGGTTTCATTCTTATCTTCTGGAGATGAATCATTTTAATTTGCACTGACGAGTCGACGAACTCTCGCTAATCTGAAAACGATGCACAGCATCCTTCGTTACGAAGAGCAAATCCTTCAAAGGTTTGAGCTCTGTGCCGTCCAAGAGACAGAAGTCGAACTGCAGGAGAGGAAATGAAGCGGAGAGGCGCCTCCCCTCCGCCTCCTCCCCCCGCCCACTGCTCCAGCTCCAGCCTCTTTGTTTGAAGCCCTGAGCTGCCGGCTGTAGCGTGCCCATGTGTGCACGGGAGATAGGAGGATGCGGATTTTAATCTGACTCTATGTTTAAAACATGATCAGCGTCCGCCCAGACGGATGTCCTCCCTCACACCGCCAAACACAGGAAATGACTGCGAGCACGGTGTCACACAAATCCTGCTGGCGACGGATGTCGGTGCCGTTCTCCGACTCCATTCACGTCAGTTTCCATCAGCAGAGAGCGAAGTCCGACGAGTGCGCGTCAGGAACCAAGCTTCGTCTCACCACGTTACTTCCTGTCTCACTTCCTGTGGCCTGCGTTACAGCTCCTGATCTCACAGACTTACTTTGAATCTCTTCATTGCACCAGAGTTACAGTTTATTTCGTTTACTCAGTCGGCCTTTAATCTCAGATTATTCTGTTCATCGCTGTCGAGGCCTTCGTGTGTGTTTAGCGGTCGCACGGCGTGCGTCCAGACAGAGGCAGGTGTAATGTTTGCATCAGTAATACAAAATAAAGGAACCTAACCTGAACAAACAGAACACCAGAGCGAACTCAAAAGCTCTGAAGATGCACAGAGTTAAACAGACTTTAGTGTTTGATCTGTTTATGTTGTAGAAACCTCGTACGTGGATGATTGTGACATTTGTGTTTAGAGACGGCGATCTCGGGTTATTTTAGATTGGCGCGTCCCATACAGTCACAGCGGCACGAACGCTGACCACGAGACGTGACACCAACTCTGGAAACAGCCTCCATCCCTTTTCTGCTGCTTATCCAGGCTCGGGACACGGAGGTATCGGTCTGAGCAGAGTCTGACCCCACCCCGCCCACCGAGTCGTTCAGTGTCCTGGGTCCAGGTATGTCCTCCTAGTGGGACTAGAGGTCCTCCTTTTGATGTGGAGGAGCAGCAGCTCTTCTCTGAGCTCCTCTCGAAGGACTGGACGCCAGGCCGGCCACGCTCAGAAAGACGCTCATTTCCACCTCTTGTATCTAAGATCTAGTATTTTTGTGAAGATATGAAACATCCAGAAAAATCGTGCAGTGGTACAGTACAGCGGTCCTCCAAGACCTCGGTGCTACGTATGACAGACAACAACACAGGACTGCAGAAAGTGCAAGTGTGCAAAAATTGCAAAACAATGACAGTGCAATAGAAATGCACAGCCTGAACCTGCAGGGACCGGCCCCACTGCAGGCCCCAGTCTGTGTCTGCGCTGTCCGTTTCCTGGACTCCTCTAACTCAGCGGGATGCTCTCTGGCAGCCCGTCACAGCGGATTCGTCTGGCTTTGCTCGGAGACCAAACACTAATCTGACAAACGGCAAAGAGATGGGAGGAGGAGACGTTTAGCCGCTGACACTGATCAGGCTAAGCATCCTTTCTCCTGCTTCACACCAACGTCCGTCTGTAGTGTCTCCGCGGCCGTCGTTACTCCCAGACCACCTCCACCCACCACACCACCCACCCGTCTGCTGCGGTTAGAGAAAATATCTACCTTTTTAATGAAATGAACTATCCCATTATCACCTCTGCTGCACATGGATACTCATGTGTTAAGACTTGGTTTCTGTTATTGCACCCCTGGTAGCTGCTCCTCGGAGGCTCGTCGCGAGTTTAACCCACCAACACTGAAGTGATGCTTCGTTCAGCTGCTACTGAAACACACTGAAGCAGCGGGCGAGCTTAAAGTGATGTGAAATGGCAGCTTCCCACTGAGGATGTGCAGAGCCAGGCTGTGTGTCGCACCCGGGCTGTAGTCGTCCCAAACATAAATCCACCGGCTTCACGGAGCCTCTTGTTTTCCAAGCAGCTCCACTGACGGCTGGTATTTCCATCAGGCAGCCTCGTCTGTGGCTCGCCCGGGTGCTCTGCCCTCCACCCTCAGGCCTCTGCTTTTCTTTCAAATTAAGGATTAGTCTTATCTTAAATAGGAGCATTAAAATACTTTTCCAATAGTTTTTCCCACTCAAGGCTCGGCTAAGTAAGGGCTCTAATTGTCTTTTGTCTCTCGTCTGCTGGCCCAGCGGGGATTTTGGTGCCACTCGAGCCGCTGGCGCCCTGTTTTCATTTTGGCCATTAGAGCTGGAGCTGTGACCCCACGTGGCCTCGGCGTGTTTGTCTTCGCTGTGCTTTCTGGAGGATTCTGGGTGCTACCAGGACACTTGTTGTTCCTGTGACGTCACAGAAAGCTCACAGAGCAGAAGACTGAGCTCAGAGAAGAAATGCACGCTGCTGCAGGGAGGCGTGCATCAGCCCCACACGCAGCCTCTGTGTAGTACGCACCAAATACTGCAAATACTACACGTTTACATCATTTAAGGTGTACTACAGACACAGACAGGGATCAAATGTTTCAGCTGAGAGGTTTTTGGATTTGTGAGCCTGGCACTCACACACGGCGTCAGAGTCCCAGCTTCTGATTGGTCAGTTCATGGTGCAGTTTTCCACTCGGCCTCAGTGAAGCGAGCTCGGGCTCGGAGGCAGCGGGGTTTGAACGTCCTGGGGGGATGCGGTGATGAGCTGTGTTTCGAGGCGTGGAGTCATGTTCTGTGTGTTTATGGATTTTTACTCCTCACTGTCCCTTTATTGTCTCAGAGTTTGGTCCCTCTGGCTTCACTTCGCTTCCTGTTTTATTGTGAAGTTTACATCATTATGTTTCTCTCTGGTTTCCTTCTTGCTGTGTTATCTTCCTGCCCTCAGCAGTGTGTGACAGGAGGCATTAACGGCTGCGTTTGTAGTTGTGGTCTCGGCTCCTTCAGCGTTTGGGGGTTTGGTTTGCCAGCGCCCGTCTTTCCTCCTGAAGCTCTTTGTCAGATCCTGTTGGGAACGTTTTGATGAAACCTGACGTGTGTCGTGACTTCCACCACAGGAACTCACGGCGTCGTTCCTGCTCTGCAGAGTCTTCTCTGCGTTTTCTGAAGTTTTTCTGGGAAAAAAAATCCACAAATTCTTCACGCGTCAGATTTTTGTTCTCTTTTCAGGCCTTGATCCAAACTCCAAACTCGGCTATTTGGGGTTAGATGGAAATGTTTTTAAATGTCATTTTGTTATGAAGTCAGTGTTATTGGTTTGCTCTCATGTCTGTGTATTATTTTGAAGGTTACTTCCTGTATGGAGTACTGTTTGTGTTCATCCTCTCTTCCTCTTTGATCGTCTCCACCTTTGCTTTGGTGCCACCTTGTTTTCCTGTGTTTCTCATCATCATCGGCATCACCACGCGCGCAGCTTCTGTCGTGTCAGCCTCAACGTTTTCCTCCATAAAGACGACCTTTCGTCTTCCCGTCCCTCCGGATGTAACAACGACCTGGTTTGGTGGCCGTTACAATTGTTTCTGGGTTTAGTGTAGCTCCACAGACCAGTCGCCTGGAACATGACAGGAGCCTCTCCGTTCAGACTGTTCACATCTTTGCTCTGGACGTGATGGACAAACTACGAGTTTGTCAGCTGCTGACTCTTCACGTATTTATTCCATCTGAAATAAAGGCTTCTCCGGGTGAGCCAACTCTGATCAGATCAGCAAACACGGAAATGTGTAAAAATGTAAAACAAACTTCAAAACATGAAAACTGGATGAATGTAGTTCAGCCTCCTGCATGTTTGACGTCTGTGTTTATGTTTAAAATAAAATAGGAGAAGATGCTAAGGAGATATTTACATGTTAAAGGCGCCGCCTTCCTCTAACAGCGGCAGCTATAGGGTCGCCGTGGCGACGCTGTGATACCTGCACTTTGTGTAAACGTCACTTTACAGAATCCCACGGCGCATCAATCACGTGCCTCCGCCACCTTCTGTCAAAGCTTCTTGTTTAAACATGAAGCAGCACTCAAACACACAAAGCTGCAGTTTCATCTATTGTCCACTTGGGGCTCCAGTTGCTCACCAATCTCACCTTTTAGATAAGCTGCAGTTTTTTCAGACCTGAGGGTTTGCTGCTGCTTTACATGCACAGGTGCCTTTAGCTCGAATGTTACTGCAGCTCGGTCGTAGCAGGAAAAACGATGCGGGTCGGGTCACGAAGGCCCGTGTGTCTGCTGCAGGCTGTTTCTGACGCAGCTTCACATCGTTTCATAAAATTATCCAAAAAGTCCAAAATTCAGGAAAGAAACGCTGACCTGCAGCTGTTTACCGAGTGCACGGCACAAATGAGCTCCTGCGGTTTCTCATACATTTAAATGAGCTGCAACCGGACCCCTGTGTGCAGCAGCGCCCCCTGGTGTGTGGAGACCACCGCCTGCAGCGTGTTTACAGGCTGCTCATTAACCCGCTCTCAGGCCTGTGATGGAGAACTGCTGAGCAAACCGCTGTTAAAATATGGCATAAATGAGCATGTGTTAGCTGCTCGCTGCACTCCTCGTCCTCCTGCGGTTCTTTCTCTGCTTTTCCAGAATCCCAAAAAACTGCCCGAGCTGCAGAGCACACGAGGCAGACGTGACGAGGAAGAAAGTCAGAGCGTCTAATGATGCGTTCGAGGGAGCATTTCTCGGATTTCTCCTCTGATTTCATAATCTGCGCGTCAGCTTCTCTGTAGCAGCGGCGTGTCTTTGAGGGTCTGACGTGCCGCTTTGCTTCCACCTCAAAAACAAAACGAGCCATAAAAAGGAAAAAGCAGCGTGCAACAGACTCGGTCACGCCGCTGACCCCATAGTCTCGTCTGGCAGCGCCTGACACGCTGGCAGCTGTAATTTGGTGGGACGACGCGTCACGGCGGTCGGATACGCCGCGCATCGCGCTGTCAGTGAGATCCCTGACCCAGAAAATATGAACAAGAGCAACAGCAACAAACTCCAGAGAGCTGAAGTGTGACACCGCCGTGCTGCCGTCAGACTGATGCAAACCTGAAATCAGAGCGATTCTGAATGTGCGTGTTAGCAACCCTAGCCCCGCCCCCACAGATCTCTCAGTGACCACCCGACAGAATCTGCTGAAATCAGCAGAACGTTTAGCCGTTTTTGGAGTTTCATTTACAAATGTTTCACATTTTAAAATGACCTGCGATAAATGTAGCGTACCAGTCAGGTGTAAGCACTGTCACGTTCAGACGTGGTCATGTGAACAGCTTCTTCCTGTCTGACAGGAAGCTGACTGGACATGGACAGCCGACATGTGGGCATTAAATAAAGCAGTGTGTGTGTGTGTGTGTGTGTGTGTGTGTGTGTGTGTGTGTGTGTGTGTGTGTGTGAGACACCCCAACGCAAACTCTGAGCCGACATTTTCTGCCTGATAAACAGGAAGTCGCGGATCCATCCAGGTACGATTGTAGTTGAAGGACCGGTGCTCCTGTCCACAGAGGGACTTCTCTGAGTCCTCTTCCCTCCAGCTGTGAGGAGGTGCTGCAGGAGGAGTCTGGTCCGCTCCTCTCACTGTTACAGTAACTCAGGCCTCCAGCATCTCCTCATTTCCTCTTTTTCTTTTCAGTTTCTTATTGGAAGCACAAACCTCTGAATCCTCTCAGTTTACATTCATTATTCATCGTTTCAACAATGGAAACGCAGACTTCTTGAAATAGACGGCGGCGGCGGCGCAGCTGTCCCTCTGCAGCTTGCAGAGACCCCGAGTGGCTGTCAGTCAAATACCCCGAGAGCCGCCATCACAGCTGTCCTACTTTGAGCTTCCAGGCTCAAAGCTTCAATCGGCACGCAGACGCAGCTCTGCAGCTCTGCACCTCTGGACGGCTGCAGAGCTGCAGAGAGCGCGTTCACATCCAGACCCACGTGACAAAAACCCTCCACAGGGAAACACTCGCTTCCTGGATGTGCAGGCACGGTAAAGCTCGGCGACCCCGACTGAGATAAGAGAGAGAACTCGTTATTGTCACTGCACAGTCAGACATAGTACATCAGTACAGTCGGCACTACACGCAACACACCACAACACGGTAACTTAATAAATAAAAGAATGTGTGTATGATTTTATTGCACATTATTATGTCATTATTACTGAACCACACACAGATGCAGTATGTCAGCACTCTTTCAAGGAGCAGCGGTAGAAGACGATCAGCAGCTCCTCCTTCAGGTCCATATTTCGGAGGATTTATCAGAAAGTGGAGACGCTGTTGGGCCTTCTTTAAAACCTCCCCGGTGTTTGAGCTCCACTGGAGGTCCCTGTCTATGTGCACACCATGTGGCCAGCTTTAGGCACGGCGGGATGCAGGACTGGGGCAGTGAAGTGTTGAAGATCTTAGTGTAGACCTCCGCCAGCTGGTCTGCTTTAGGACCTTCTCGGTCACCCCATCTGGACCGGTGGCCTTGCCGGGGTTCACTGCCCTCAGTGTGCGCCTCACCTCATATTGTCCAGGTCATCGTAGTCTAAGGAGCTCGGAAAGAAAAGCGTCTGGACTTCTTTAAGTTGCTTGAAGATGTTTTGCCTCTCATCCGAGAAGCTTCTTCAGTGAAGCTCCTTAGACTCACCTCATATTCCTCAACATGTGGCACTTATGGGGACATTATGGGGCAGGTATGAGGCAGGTATGGGGTGGTTAGGAGTTAGACTGACGCAGCAGCACACTGCAGAGGATCCTGAGATGATCCGGAGCTCCTGCTTCATGTAAATGAACCCAGCAGCCTGACAGCGGAGCCCTCCACCTCTATTCTATGATATCACCATATGGTCTCGGCTGCATCATCAGTCGCTCCAGCCTGTACTGTGCTTTTACTCTGCAGGCCCACATCCTTCTACACCTGCCTCTCACCTCCATCACCCCCCCCCACACACACTCTGCTGACTCACAGCCTGCCTCACAGACCTGCAGAGGTCACAACCCTAATCTCAATACGTCCGTGGCGTCATCAGGCTGCCAAGGACGTCTGAGCGTTACGGGTGACAGACGGCGAGCACGGAGTGAAGGCGGCTCTTACGGGGTGTAGGAGATGATGATGAAGTGCCCTTCTTTAGATAAAGGACTCGTCTCCTTATGACTCTGTTTCCTGTACCGGTGATTGTTGGGCTGTGAGTGATGGTGCGGAGGAGACAAAGCCATCAGCAGAGTAATGAATGAAATCTGACTCCACTGCTGCTGCAGACGATCAGACATACGTTCACGCCGTTGCATGTGTTGGGGTTAGCATGCATGCGTCAGGCCGCCTGTCCAGGTCGCAGTCTGACGCTGTAGCTGAAATCAGCAGGCAGTCACTGGCTGCACAGGAAACGCCAGCATGTCTGCAGACACGCAGCAGCTGTTCGCTCAGCGGTCGGGAAAGTGAAAAACACGGTTGAGGTTAAAATACTAAAAAAGCTTTGACTTCAAAGTGAAAATGCACCTTTTGAATTGTATTGTTGAAGCATGGAGGAACCGCTTTTACTTTGAAGGTGCCAGTACTCCTTTTCCTGTCTGTGTCACACGTTGTCCCGTTTCTCCACCGCTTGGCTCGTGGTTAGCAATGGTTAGCGATGGTTCGGCAGCTTCGACGCACACCGGCGGTGCCACGCCCTCTCAGCCTCCAGGACTGCTCGGCAGCCAATCAGCGAGCGCGCACCGTACCCGCCCACGTTTGTGTTGTAGTTTCAGCAGCAGGTGCGTGTCTGTGCACGCTCGGGGGGCTTACAGAGCGAATATCAGCAGCAGATAAACGAACAGACGATGATAAATGTGCTGCCAGCTTCCTGTCACAGCGCCTGTCCTGATGTCAGGTGGCGTTATTATTCGGATTATTTTGTCGGCGTATGAATAAAATTCTGTTTTTGACCCGTTTCTTGTTTTTCTTCCCGTTTCAATGATAAGCTCTTAATTTGCTTATGCGATTAGAAGCCTACACACCACCTTCCTCGGCTCTCGGGGCCTTTGTGATTCGTGCAAAGGTTACACGGTTGGAGCTATTTCTGGTGATCCGCAGCTCCGTTTCTATTCATCCCAGTGGAATTCCCTCTCCTGCCAGGATCGCTATTACCATATGTGAGGGTTTTGTTGTTGCTGCGGTCTTGGCGTATGTTCGGGCAGCGTTACACAACGATCTGAGTTCTTTAAACTGGCAGGAAGTTCTGTAAGGACTCTTTAACGAGTACTTCTTTGTGTACGTTAGCTCCATCCTGAGCGCCGCTGTCGAGTTATTAGGGTTGTTTTCCTCGACACCAGCAGCATGAAGTGTTTCCTGGAGAACTCCCCTCTGACAGCACTTTAGATGGATTACATAAAGGCCTGATTAAAATGCAGCACAGATGAGCAGATAAACACTTACATACATTTGGAAACACGTCGTGTTTGCTCTGACTCTTCGCGCTCGAGTGCTCCGGGCTGCGGCGTCTAATGAATCAACCTCTCTGTTTTGTTTTCCGACCTGCTGCCGGATGTCTTTCAGGGTTCGATGCCTACTTCACTTCGCGGACTCTGGAGAACAACAGGAGGAACGTGTGGTTTGCTGAGTACTGGGAGGAGAACTTCAACTGCAAACTGATGAGCTCCTCCAAGAAGGACGAGAGCAGCAGGAAGTGCACAGGTGAGCGCTGGCGTCATTTGTTTACCTGCAGGTGTGTGTGGATGTGGATTAAATGAAACCCCGCCCACCCAGGATGGAGCCCTGACAGGTGGAGGGTCTCAGGAGGCCTCGGAGACTCGCCCACGTGGGCTTCATCACACTAACTGTTCGACTTTAAAACTCAAAGCACGACTAATGAAGCAGATCTGAGAGTGTTTCCTTGTTTCTGTCTCAGCTTCGGGTGGAAGAACTGAGGAGGCGCGGTGGGTGATGGTGAGACGCTCGAGGCAAAGCTGGAGACTCAGCCTCACACAGTAAATCATCAGAATATCACATTCAGGACAAACAGCAAACGTTCCTGCTTTCGTGTTATTTTGACCAGATCTGATTGGTCAGTAGGTGCTTATTTCGTACCCGGCGGTCTGAAACACAAGCTGCTCTGGAAGGTTGCGTCGCAGGTTCCCACGGCTGCGGTGCTCGGGACCTGTCAGGCCTCCTGCTGTCACTTCACTGGTTGTGTTTGTGACACTGGTGCTTGACCTTTTTACACATCTCATCTTCATCTCTGATGATATTTAAGGTCATATTTACACAGAAATATGCAACTTCTGTGAGCGCTCAAAAACTTTTAACCAACTTATGTAAAAAAAAAAAGGAAAAAAATGCGATGTGATTACCTCGACGTATTTATCCAGGTAAACGTCTCACTGAAAACACAACAAACACGACGAGCCGTCACAGATCAGCCGCGCTGACCCACGTCGCTCCATCATAACCAGCTCCCCCTGCAGGTCGTTCAGGAAACAGCAGGTTTAAAAACGCTGCCCGACCGTGAGAGCGCGGCTGACGGGCCGTTTACGCCCGAGCAGAGACACAGAGACGCTCCCAGCGGTGATGTGACAGAGCGCAGTGATAGGCCGCCTCTCATACCTGCTCACGTCCTGATGCAAACACACAGCACATCACTGTGGTCTGGTAACGCCCACAGGTACGTAACAGACAGACAACATGGCAGCGCATCCACAGGATGGATGGTTACTGCATGACGACCTGGCACTAGGCAGGGCTCACTTTGGCCCAGCAGCAGGTGAGGTGGCGGCGTGGAGACGCCCAGGGGTTGTGGCGTGCATAAAGATGAACGTAAAGGTGTGCAGAGATCAGGTCTTGCATGTCCCGGGAACGGCGCGGGCGTGTCTCGCTACGGGGCCGTACCGTGATTGGACTCCGTTATCTGATGAACTCTGACGCTGCTCATCGACTCGTAGCTCTTCTCTGGGGAAGCCTCGCTGCATCTGCAACGCTAACCAGCAGCTCAGGAGCCGCTCTGGACCACGATCGATAACGCCTCGCCGACAGTGACCCGGTATGATGGTGCGAACAGGCCCCGAACGCTAATGAAGCCGTTCTATTAGACGTATTGATCGCAGCCTCGGGAGGACACATGATCTTGTCTCACTGACTTTGCTTTTCCTCTCCGCCTCACTGCGCTCCCATTACCCTTGATTTCCCGCTCTGCTCACATGATATTTAAAGAACTACACAGAAACTCACACGGCCTCCAAACCGACGTCCACCCCGACTCACGGACACGCTGGGATCAGCTCCAGAACGGGACCGCCTCATCAGCTTTAATTATCTGACCTCAGGTCACCAATAATTTTTACTTTTAGCTCCTGAGTTCTGATCATTTTGACTTTTTACCTTCAAGTTGGAGCACGGAACACTTGATTTAAACTTCTATAAATCTCATTTACAGTTTTTATCTTTTTTTTTTTCATTTTTTCATTTTGTTATTGGCCATAATTTGTGCCCGTGTTAGAAAAGGAAGTTTTAAGTTTTTTAACTTGCTTACAGATGCCGTTTTATGTCCTACAATAAATAAATCAGACGTTTATGTCAGCACCTGAAACTGAAAAATGAAATATTAAAAATGAACCATTCTGAAATTAAAGTCTCAAATTAATAGTAAAAAAATCTTAATGTTGTCTATTTTTCCTTGTTCGTTGTGATTAAAAATAAACTTATTACTTAAAATTGAATCTTTTTCCTCATAACTTTCCAGCATTGCAGGAATATAAGAATTACTGACGCTTTTTTTCCTAATAGGAATTTACTCTTGGAAAGAGTTTTCCTCTTTTATTTATTTATTTAAAAACAGGATGTTTTCACCCATAATTTTAAACTGCGTGTTGCTTTTTTTGTTTAGATATTGCAGACATACAGAATCAAAGTGCGGCTGAGCTGAGCTGCAGAAAGACTCGTTAACAGTGAAATCTCTTCTTTTAAAAAGTTCCTTTAATGACACATTTGGCTGTTTTCGTCTTTCACTGATGTCTACTTAAAGCTGAGATGATGCACAGCAGGGCGCTTCCTCCAGGGGGACCAGCGCCTCCAAACATCATGTTACTACCACAACTAGGGCAATTATTTGTGTTATTAACCCACTTACTCAAACTGCCGGGGAGGCGAGTTACATAGCATGAAAATGAATGTGACATCTGCTTTGAATGATTTCATCCTGAGGTCAAAGAGCTCCTTCAGATGAGGAGGATTTTTCTCTGTTAGAAATGACTATACAGTCTGACTTTAGATCAGAACTCGGCTCTGCTGCTTTTACTACAGACAGTGAACTAACCACAGACTCTGGACTTTGCCCTTTTACAGATGTTTGGTCTTGTCGGGCATCCGTTCAGGGTGCAGGTGCATCATGGGTACTGTAGGTGCATCTCTGGGTCTGCTGTTCACTGATTTTCTTCTTTGAATGGTTTTCCGGGTGAAATGTGGAGCCTGTCGTGTGTTTTGGCGTTACTCTTTCCTGACAGCACCTGAACGGCTCCGTGTTGTGATGTGTTCAGGGACTCCTGTGGCACTAACAGGTGGTTGAAGGCTGACGGCCCGCGGGGAGGACAGCTGCAGGATAACATTGTGCCGGCGGGGCCTCTGAAGGCTGCCGTGCAGATACGATTGTGCCAGCAGCTCCGGGGTGTGAGGTGACAGAGAGGCGACAGGGACTCCTGTTTATGAGATAACATTCAGCTCCGGTCTCTTTGCTTCTGGCAGATAAATATGGAGAGTTGTCCAGAGAGGCGGGGTCTGCGGAGGGTTTAGGAAGAGAGATAGGACGATGCCGTCAGTCTGTGCCTGTGACCACATTATTTGGATGCCGTGCTATTCGCTGACATCCGTGGGTCTTCCGGCAGTTCTCGGCCACAGAAGATGGGCTGTGTGTGAGGCATACCTGCTGAGGGGGCGTGGCCAGTAACAGATTTCCATTGAAATGAGATGAGGTTACCAGCGGGATGGTATCTCTCTGAGGAGCTGTTCCTTTGTTCTGCTCTCCGTACGCTGGATCACACTCTGATGGAAGACGGAGCCTCCACCGTGCCTCACAGATGGCCGCAGACTCCTCGTACACACTGACCATGATGTGGAGCCATCGCTCCATCACACCTGCTCCTTGATCTTTGTACCGCAGCCTTTCCTGATGATCAGCTGAAGGTCCAGATTGATGATCGGAGCCTCGGAGGATTCAGATCTGTACGGGTTTTAGAAGGGAGGAGTTAAAGATGCAGTGCTGGTTAATGACTGAGTGACATCAGTGTGCACTTTGAGGCTCCGCCTTCTCGGAAGAGGCAGCGGGTAGCGCTGGAGGTTTCTGGAAGTGCGGCTTTATTTGCTGTGTTGGAGAATTTGAAATGAATAAAAGTGGAAGTGGAGCTCATTGAAGGAGGCGGAGCTTTTATTTGAGGGAGTTTTTCCTTCTCTGGCTGATTAAACTCTGAGCTGCTGTTACGTTAAAGCTTCCTCCCATGATATCACAGCAGAGGGAGAGACCGCATCATCACAGGAGGCGCCACAGTGCTGATGTGGCGGAGACGCTTGATTGATAACGATGGTTAACACTGACTCAGCCGCGCTCACGGCGCAGCGCTTCACCCACCATCCTCAAGTCCACTGTGGATGCCTCTCAGCGTCATCACACACTCACACTGTGACCTCACCTGCACCTCAGATAGATACATACAACTTCATTAATCTGGGAAGTTCAGTTTCCAGCAGCAAACACGGACAGAAATTTGCATCGTACAGAATTAGAATATAAAGTGAAAGGGAACAAACCTCGACCTGGCTACTTTGTCAGGTTGGAGCAGATTTAAGGTCCTGTTGCTTTAAATGGTTTGGCACTTTCATATCTCTCTGACCTTTTGCTCCATCTCCTAACTCAGGATTCTGGCCCTCTAAAAGTTCCTAAAGCCAGAAAAAAGGACTACTGGGACTACTGGGACTACTGGGATTACTGGGGAGCGTTTCCTTTTCGTGCCCCATTTTTAAGGAACTACTGCCCTCACGATATTTGGCAGGGATGCTCTGTGGAGGCTTTTAAAGCTAAGCTAAAGTTAAAGACCCGTTTGTTCATTCAGGCCTATGTGTCTTCATTTGATGCCTAATAGTTTTTAAATTCTGTTTTTTCTGTACTGGTTTTATTTATTTTTTTATTTATCTCTTTATTTTTAAATAGCTGTTCAGCACTTTGTTTGAAAGCTATTATTATTATTATTATTATTATTATTATTATGATAAGTTGTCCAGCAGTGTATCTAGTGTCCTTCTCTGTCCGGCTTCATGCCTTCCTGATTAGATTTTCCAGCCTGGGGGAGTCCTTCTTTGCGGTGCTGCTCCCCAGCACACCACCGCACAGAACGACCACCGACGGGTAAAACATCCTCAGGAGCTTCCTGCACATGTTGAAAGACCTCAGCCTCCTGAGGAAGTCTGCTTTGGCCTTTTTTATACCGATGCTGCGTGTTGTAGGACCGGTCCACAGTGGGTATTAACATCTTCGTGGGGACCAAAAATTGGAAGTTTACTGTCCTCGTGGGGACCAACGAGTTTGAGGCACTTTTGAGACTCAAAATGTGGTTTTAGTGTCAGGGTTGTCAGGTGCCTCTCGCCCTATGACAGCTGGGATAGGCTCCTACACCCCCCGCCACCCTGAAAAGGATAAGCGGAAGCGGATGGATGGGTTACTATTGGGTTATGGTTATGGTTAGGGTAAGGGGCTAGGGAAAGCATTATGTCAATGAGATGTCCCCACAAGATATGAAAACACAACTCGTGTGTGTGTTAAACTGTATCGTGTCACCTGAACATCTTAAGAGCTTTACTTAATCTCACCTTCAGCACAACAACCCACATCCACAGCTTCCTGTGTGACCTCTGTGTGACCTCTGTCTCCTTCAGGTCAGGAGCGCATCGGCATCGACTCCAAGTACGAGCAGGAGGGGAAGGTGCAGTTCGTGATCGACGCCGTGTACGCCATGGCCCACGCTCTCCACAACATGCAGCGTGACATGTGTCCCGAGATCTCCGGCATCTGCCCCGAGATGGAGATCGCCGGGGGCAAGAAGCTGCTCAAGTACATCCGCAGCGTCAGCTTCAATGGTGAGTGGCCCGAACTTCCTTTTGTATCCTCGCCGTTAGCTCACGTCTCACAGCGGCGTGCTTGATTTTAACCTGAACACATGCTAATGCTGACCGTGCAGGTCAGGGTCAGAGTTCAAAGGGCAAAGTCAGCTGACTCCTGCTGTTACTGCAGCCTCAGCATGGGCGGGGTGGGGCGCTGCCAGCAACATTTCCTAATAATTTTTCACAATAAAAGCCCATCTTAAGGCTGCAGGGCGTTAGTGTGAAACTACTGGGGGGAAATGAGGGCGAGCGTACGGACACGTGCAGCCTCTGCTCTCACCTTTTCTACATACAAGCTTGAACGTTTACCCAGAATGCACTTTGTGCAGTTTCCTGCATTGAATGGTCAGAAACAGATCCAACATCAGGTACGAGGATCCGTCACGCCGGTGCTCAGTTAGAGCTGAGAGCAGTCTGTAGCCTCCGGCTCCTGCAGTGGGAGGGAAACAGAAAACGTTCATGTGGATCTCTGCTGCACTGATGATGTCATCAGGGCTGCTGTTCAATCACGGGGCCTGAAACTAATTGAAGTGATTAAAGAAGAAAACATATATATGAAAAAACTCTTCATAAGTCATAACAAAGCTTTTATAATGAAACATTTACCTGAACCAGAGCGAATCCTGCGACGTCAGCGTGTGATGCAGAGATGACTCTTCATGATGCGTCCGCCACGCTCAGGTACAGCAGACTAAACCTTCTGCTGTTAGTTTTCATGTTGTTTTTCGTGGTTTTCTGATCCTTCGTGTTTTACAGTGTTTTTATTTGTAGGAGCAAAAGATGAAAATATAAAAACATCATCTGCAGTTTTCCTCCGATTGAGCTGACGATGCAGATCAGAGGAGAAGCCGTAACAAGCTGCTGATCGAACGTTTGCACTGACAGGATCAGCCGCGTGTGTGTGTCTGCGTGTGTGTGAACACTGCAGTCGCCTCAGCTTCAGCCTCTTCGTACTTTTACTCTAATAACAGAGAAAGTACCCATGTGCAGTTCCTTTGATGTTCAGTAGGGGCAGCAGTAAGTCAGTCTGCATTGACTCCCATGTTAAAATAACCATTACAGCCTTAAACACAGCCTGCTTAGTGTGTGTAGATAATTTAAAGTCTGCTTTTTAGGGGCGTGGCCTGTGTGAGTGACAGGTGGATGAGGACCCAGGCGACTGTAGCTGCTACCTGTCTGCTGGGCGCCACCTAGGCTGCACAGAGGACACAGACGTGTGTGCAGACACAAAACACAACATTTGCCTTCAAAGTAAAAGTCGTGCCTTACAGCTCCAACCAACACATGTCAAAAGCTTTTATTTTGAAGATGAACACTCTGCGTTATCTCACTTTTCCAGCTTCATCCAGTTAGTGAGTGTTTCCATGACAGCTACAGGCAGCTACAGCAATCTGGTAGCCAGCGAAGCAATCGCAGAGGTCACGAAGGTTTTGGTGCAGCACCTGCTGGCGGTCTGCAGCTACAACCTCCCTGCAGCCGCTCTGGGAACTCATCCTTCCCACAGGGACCCGAGTTTTGGAGCTTTGGAGTTTATTAGTCGCCACGAGTTAGTCAGGTTTTCTTTTTTCTCACACGTTCTTCCTGCGTCTGTTACGTCTGCGTTTGTTTTGGCTGTCAGTGGCTCAACGTGCCGTTTCAGAGACGACAACACCTTCTGTGTGGGCCAGCCCAGAATGATACACTGCTACTAGTACTACTGGTACTACTACTAGTACTACTGGTACTACTACTACTGGTACTACTACTACTGGTACTACTACTAGTACTACTGGTACTAGTACTACTGGTACTACTACTAGTACTACTGGTACTACTACTACTGGTACTACTACTACTGGTACTACTACTACTACTACTGGTACTACTACTACTACTACTGGTACTAATACTACTGGTACTACTACTAGTACTACTGGTACTAGTACTACTGGTACTACTACTACTACTACTGGTACTACTGGTACTACTACTACTACTACTGGTACTACTAGTACTACTACTACTACTACTGCTACTACTACTACTACTACTACTGGCACTACTACTACTGGTACTACTACTGGTATTACTAGTACTACTACTGGTACTACTACTGGTACTACTGGCACTACTACTACTGGTACTACTACTGGTACTACTACTACTACTGGTACTAGTACTACTACTACTACTACTGGCACTACTACTACTGGTACTACTACTGGTATTACTAGTACTACTACTGGTACTACTACTGGTACTACTACTACTACTGGTACTACTACTAGTACTACTGGTACTACTACTGCTACTACTACTGCTACTACTACTACTACTGGTACTAGTACTACTGGTACTACTGCTACTACTACTACTACTGCTACTACTACTCCTACTACTGGTACTACTACTACTACTAGTATTACTGGTATTACTGGTAATTTAGTGTCCTGTAGTCCTCTTCTAGCGTTGTCGAGGTCATGGCGGCTCATCAATGACTGGACTGATTGTAGCTCTGTGGGCTGATTGGCTGTTTCACCGACTGATGGTGACTCTGTTTTCCTCCACAGGAAGTGCCGGTACGTCGGTGACATTCAACCGTAACGGCGACGCCCCCGGGCGCTACGACCTGTTCCAGTACCAGTGGAACAACGTGACCGGGCCGGGCTACCGCATGATTGGACAGTGGACGGAGACGCTGCAGCTCCATGTGAGTGTAAATGTTCAGCTGCAGTAAACCCTGATCTAAACAGAAAAGCTCATGGAAGTCAGTGTGAAGGACTGGTGCTGACCTTTGACCTTTGACCTTCGAAGCACCTTTAAATGTCATGTGACCCCTCACAATTCGGCCAGGACGCTTTTGACGGCTGATCCCGGGTCAGAGAGAACAGCATTGTTTACAGGCAGGTGCCTACAGGTGATGTGCTGTAACCCCCCTCCCCCTCTTTTGCTGAGGACGTAGAATTTGCATCTAACGGCGTGGACACACCCCCGGCTGGTTTCCGACTGACTCAGCTGGGACAGGATTAGGGGGCGCGTTTACACCAGATCTGGCCCTGAACACGGCTAATTGGAGGCTCGGTCAGCACAGATAGGCAGAGGAGATTATCTGATGCTGTGAGAGGTTTACAGATTTATCAGGATGAGTCAGCCAGCCGCAGCTGGAGGAAGCAGAGAGGCAAAGACGGGGAGGAGCAGGGTGGACTCTGCTCCGAGAGGCCGAGAGCACCAAACAAAGACTTGGCGCTGCAGCGCTGCTCTCTGTGTGTGCTGCCTCACACTTTGAACTAGTCTGGTGTTTGCGCTGATAATGGGTCTCTGCGTTTTTACCTGGAGTGTCTGCTCCTGTGAAAGTCTGGCTCAGGAAGGAGAAACGTTAAGAACAGAGCAGACACTAAATACTGCTGCGGTCGGAGCGCTCGGTGAGGATGGAGGTTTGGGAGCCGCTGCAGCTCTGAGTAACCACCAACGCTTCAGTGGAGTCCGGTGCGGAGCCTCTCTCTGTTTGTTCTGATATGTGACTCGTGCAGGTAAACAGCCAGCGAGTCGCTCTTCTTCTTCGTCTGTATTCAGAGCCACGTCTCTGCTTCTTCACAACACTAAATTATTCAGCTGCACAGCCCGCGGTGTGCCAGATGTGGCAGAGCAGTAGCCGTTGTTCCTGCTCACTGCTCCGTCCTCGCGAGTCCTGTGTTTGTGACGCCGTGAAGGCGAGATATTACTCAACCTATACGCTCGTCTCATTAAATCACTCAGAGTCAGCCTTTTGGTCGTGGGGTTTGTTAGATATGGTCCATCCATCATCCATCCATTTTCCACGTATCCAGTTCAGCAGGTGCCATAGGGTGAAAGGCGGGGCACACCTGGACAGGTCGCTGCTCTGTACCAAGGTTGGCTAAAAGCTTCAGGAGACTCCCAGCAGAGACTCTGACTGTGATGGACAGATACGAGGGACAAAGAGGCCACGCCCCTAACAACACACACTGATGTTTCTACTCGTGTTGGTCACTTTTCTGTTCTGGAGCTTTGAAGGTGAAACCTTGTCTAGGTGAACACAACGATTACAAACAGAATCAAGCTGAATGTGACCGGTGACAGGAGGAGCTGCTGACTGCTCGGGTGGATGTTTGAGTGGAGGAAGAGGAAAACCCTGGGCAGCCAGCAGGGCGGCAGCAGAAGCTCCGACACACATTTAAATGTCAGCGTGCTAATCAGGAGCTGCGGCGAGGGGGAGGGGGAGGGGGAGGAGGAGGAGGCCTGCGAGGGATTTCTCTCCCACAGATCAGGTCACATCATTCCCCTAATGAGGCTCAGCAGACACCAGGACCTGTGCTCTCTGCTCCGAAACATGAGAGACGAGCACGTTTCAGCGAGCTCAGAGTCACCGCCGGTGAGCAGAGACGCCACCGCCGCCGGCTCTGTGTCACCTTCTTCATGTGGAGACGTTTCCTCGGAGACGCCTTTGCTGCTCTTAGAAATCTCTTTGACTTTTCTGATTCGTAGAGCCTGAAGGGCGACGACAGAGCAGCAACACCAGCACGAACCATAGTTCAAGTTCACGTGTGCGTCGGATAGAGTAGAATAGCCTTTATCGTCCTTCAGCGGGGAGATCGAGGTGCTCCAGCAGTGACAGACGGGCAGACTCACACGTAAAACACACTCGTGCAGCTTTTAAAGCTCCGCTTAAAACCAGAACATCTAAGAAGGGTTCAAATAAAAAGAAATAAAATGACAGACAGTGTTTCCTGGAGACAAAACCTCCGACGGTCTGGAAGAACCCACGGTGTTTCTGTCATCTGTGTGCAGTTACCATGGTAACCCTCAGAGCGCTTAGCACATTAAAAGCTCCTCCCTGTGCTATGGAGGTCCCAGTGTGACCCCTGACCCCTGCAGTACCTGTGCTGCTCCATGTCATCAGAGAGGCGTCTCCTGCCTGGCTGCGCTGTGTCTGCAGCTCCTCCTCTCACACCGACGTGACCACTGAGGAAGGGCTCTGTGAAACGCAGCGCCACTTCCTGTTTCAGCCCTCAGAGGTGGCTGCAGGTGACCAAACTCCTTCAGTGCCTCACACACAGCTGTGAAGAACACCTCCCGCCCCTCCTCCTCCTCCTCCCCTTCGGTCGACATGTGTTGGTATCCTGAATGCGCAAAGTATCGCTCAGCATGCAGAATCAATTTGGCCCTCTGAGGAGCCCGGGCTAATACACCAGCCGTTTACTGGCGGCTAGAAGAAATTACAAGTGATAAATTGAATTAATCTCAATTGAGGCTGGGAATGGGATGAAACGGGTCTGTGGCCTGGAGAGGATTAACAGCAGATGTCAGGAGGGAGGAGGGGAGGCGGGAGGAGACGAACAAGGGGAGAAACATCGTCTGTGTCCTGTGCTGTCCTTCCTTTTAATGATTTTAAAAAAAGAATCTTTCCCTTTGGGGAGACTCTGAAACAGCGTCAGGAGAGCGACACAGGCTTCTACGCCTGCATTAAACTGTCCGCTCCAACTGCAGCTGACAGAGCGCAGGCGAGCACACCTGTTAGCTGGAGGGAGGGGCCACCTGCATCCTGTTGAGGGCCTCAGCAGGTTTACAGAGCTATGATTTTTAGCTCAACTATGAGGTCTCTCCTGTGAACGCCTCAGCTCCGAGCTGAGAGCCTCAGAGATGCTGCACTCACTCAGGGGGCCTGACCTCAGCGCTGAGCCTGTCGGTCTCTTCCATGATGGAGCTGGTAATCCTGCACCTCCTGCTGCCTCGGGCGGCTGTCATCTCATCACACTGTGCTTCAGACTGATGATGTCACAGAAACATCCAGGAGGACTTCCTCTGTGATGTCAGTAATAGATTACTTGGTGTGCGCTCAGTGGTGAGTGTGTTTACTGAGGTTTCCTCTCCGGCTCCTTGGGACAGAGAATGTCTTGTGAATATTTTGCAGTAGTAAAAGCTGCACACGGTGACACGATGTCTGCTTCTAAACCATTTCAAAGACACATTTAGAGTCTCTCTTTCTCTCAAAGGAAGATAATTATTCAAATTTCCTGTTTTTTTTCATCTGCAGCTCTTCTTTGAAGCAGGGTCAGGAGTGTGTTTGCTCAACACCTGCATCACAGAACAAAGGACCTCGATTCTCACCTGTGGAGGGAAAACGCTGCTCGCTCTCCGCTGATGTACACAGAGCTTTTATTCTGTGCTTTACAATAATCCCAGTCGCAGCGGGTCATCGCACACGGCAACGTTTTACAGCGAAGTGATGTTGGAGCGCAGAGCGCTGCTGTGAAGTGCACCTGGCACGGCGCCCCTGGGATTCTGATAAAGGCTTAAGTGAGCTGAAGGTGCTTCCCTCGCGGCTTTAAATCAGCTTTAATCCTCGCGCTGTTCACGCTCGCCTCTTATCGCTTCTTTAAAGAAAACTTTTAAACTTGCTCTGCAGCGTTTCAGACAGCGCCGCAGATACGCGAGTCAGCTTTGAGGCAGCTTCGTCGCTGACTGATGGGAGTCGGCTCGTATCGGAGTTTCTTTTCCTTTCGATATTTCTTTGTTAATTAGTACCAGATGGAAGCAGAGACCATCTGTTTGTCAGCTGCCACTCCACCTTCATCATCCTCAGAGACACACGCCACTGCTGACTGAGTGTCGAGTTTCAGGCGTCTCAGAGTGACAGACAGCGGCGTGCTGAAGCTGGTGACTCCGCCCTCGCTGCCTGTAAAAACCCTACAGACACTCACAGAGAAACACGTTGTTGCGCAGCTGATGTCAGCATGTTGTATAGAAACCTGTTGATTTTAACATGGGAGTCTATGGGGACTGACTCACTGCTGCCTCTGCTGGACGTTTGTGTGATTACTGATGAACGTTTGCTCGGCTTGTTTGCGACAGCTGTGCCTTCTCCGATAGGCTGGATCATAATCAGCTGTCTGGATCAGCTTTTCATGTCGCAGTCTTTCAGTTTTCAGTGAATAATTGATGGAGGCGGAACGATTTCAGTGAGCAAACTGAGCGCGCTCACAGCGCTCGCACGCATGGCGTGCGGCTGCTGTGCCGTGTGTTTGTCACGTGGAGGATGAACGCCGCCGCCGTCCGCGTGATCCCGTTTCTGATGAGTTTCCTGTTCTTCGGGCCTCTCGTTCGCTTTCTGTCACTCGAGCCCGCCGCTCCTCCGCTAACTGCGAACATTCAGCTGCACTCGGCCTCACCGGGACCCGGGGGACTTATTTCCTTTTCCATTCAATTAATCACTTTAATCATGATCTGAGTTAATGACTGTGGCTCACAATAATGGAAGGAAAGCAGACGGCGTTTGTGACAGACTGCCTGCTGCCGAGGTCGCCGTTGACTCAGCTGAGAGATGCTGCAGTTTTGACGACTTCTATAATTAACAGAGGCCGTTAGTCACCATAGAAAGGATGACTGTACTACAGTGTGTGACGGTGGAGAGTCACACTCTCGGCCTGTAGGCTGTCCTACCTCAGCTGAAGGGAGGAGCAAAGAAAGAAGAGGGAGGGGCATGACGCCTTTCGCCGGTTCTTCTTGATGGAATTATAATTACAGACAGGAAACCACAGACGAACCACAGGAAGCAAATACAGCTGAAGAGGAGTGAAGAAGAAACACCCAGTGCATCATGGGAATCCCCCGGCAGCCTACGTCTATTACAGCATCACTAAGGGAGGATTCAGGGTCACCTGGTCCAGCCCTAACTATATGATTTGTCAAAAAGGAAAGTTTGAAGTCTAATCTTAAAAGTAGAGATAGTGTCTGTCTCCTGAATCCAAACTGAAAGCTGGTTCCATAGAAGAGGGGCCTGAAACAACAAGTAAGCCTGCAGTGCGAGAGCGAAGTGCTCTGATAGGGTGATATGGTACTACAAGGTCATTAAGATAAGATGGGGCCTGATTATTTAAGACCTTGTATGTGA
>VUQR01022718.1:0-11327 GCA_015108515.1 Hemichromis elongatus
AACCGGATATAGTGGTGGTAGACAAACAGAAGAAAACGGCCGTAGTGACATAGCAGTCCCGAATGACAGCAACATCAGGAAGAAGGAGCACGAGAAACTTGAGAAATACCAAGGGCTCAGAGAAGAGCTCAAAAAGATGTGGAGGGTAAAGGTAACGGTGGTCCCAGTGGTAATCGGAGCAGTGACTCCTAAGCTAGGCGAGTGGCTCCAGCAGATCCCTGGAACAACATCGGAAATCTCTGTCCAGAAGAGCGCAGTCCTAGGAACAGCTAAGATACTGCGCAGACCCTCAAGCTCCCAGGCCTCTGGTAGAGGACCCGAGCTTGAAGGATTGACCGCCCGCAGGGGCGAGTGGGGAATTTTTATATATATATATATATATATATATATATATATATATATATATGTGTGTGTGTATGTACGCGAGTGTTTATGTGTGTATATGCGTGCGTGTAAATTTGTGTGCGTGTATACGTATATGCGTGTGTGTGCACGTCTGTGTGTGTGCGTGTATGTATATGTGTATGTGTATATGCGTGTGCGTGTGTTCGTGCGTGCGGGTGTAAATGCGTGCATGTAAAAGCGTGTGCGCATGTGTATGTGTGCGTATGTATGTGTATGTTCGTGTGTGTGCATATGCATGTCTGTGCGTGCGTGCGTATATATTCGTGTGTGTGTGTGCGCGTGTATGTGCGTGCGTGTATATGCGCGTGAATATGCATGTGTGTGCCGGTATATGCGTGTATGTGTGTGTTCGTGCGTGTATGTGTCTATATGCGTGCGTGTATGCACATATGCGTACGCGTCTGTGCATATGCGTGTATGTGTGTATATGCGTGTGCGTGTGCGTATATGCGTGTGTGCGTGCATGTAAAAGCATGTGTGCATGTGTATGTATGCATGTGTGGGTGTATATGCACGTGCCTGTGCGTGTCTGTGTATGCGTGCATGCATGTATATATACACACAATATATATATACACACACACACACACACACACACACACACATATATTAATAAACTTAAAAGCACCTGTTTGCAGTCCATGTCTGGTTAAAGATGGAGGTGTCGCTGAATGAGTTGCACAGGATGAGAGAGTGCACTCGGGGAGACTTGTGTGTATACTCAGCAAACTTCTGAGCCAAGAATCCACCCAGAGATGCACCGAACAGATGGACCTGAAGAGCCACAAAGACACCATCACACAGTTGAGACACACCTTAAACTGGCTATGAGTTTGAGACCCCTGTACCGGAGTATATGCAGAGTGCAGGAATTGCTTAAACCACAAGGGGGCACTGTGGTGGTACCTGGAGCACACTGCTCATTAGCCTTACGTGTGTTTTAGAACCTGGCCTTAGGCTCCTCTAATCTTGTGTACAGAGTTCTTCTTCAGGACCTCCTGAACACTGATACTTTTACAAATAACTGCTTTGGCTAAATCCACTGAGCGGAATAAAAGCAGACTGAAAGCCTGACTGACATGGACACCAGTGTCTGGGGATTTCAAAACCCAAAAGCCTTCCCTAATATTGTTTGTGTGTAGTCACGTATGAGTTCTTACTGAGATAAGGTGACAGTGCAGTTTAAAAACAATGATTATTATGGAGCCCTGTGTTAATGCGATCAGAGTCCTCTCTTTCTTCACCACGGTTGACGTAAAGTTATCAGGAGGAGGTGGGAGGAGTGTTTGATCACAACGCGGGTCTACACACAGATCAGTTGTTTCAAAACAACACAAAGTACAGCCTTACTTTATCCAGCTGCAGGTGATCCAGAAGCTTTCTAAAGCCATCACAGAACTCCATGAGATCCCAGTAGACAGGATACTGCAGCTGCAAATCACAGCACCAAAACAACTCCATCACATTCAGTTAGCATCTGGGGTTAGCAGTGAACATGAACTGACTCAACAGCAGACACACACTGGGTACCGTCGCTGATTTCTAGAATCTATTTGATTCCGATTCACAAGGTCCCAATTTGATTCGATTAAATTTTGACTCAGACAGCCAGAAATATTATAATTCTGATCAATTATTAGTACTGACACTCGTGAGACTTCATCAGAGGTGTAAGCATCACAGTAGATGCCTTTTTGGCAAAGTAAATGAAGATAAAATACAGGAAAAAACTGAGATTTTCCTGTCCTGGCTTTTTATAGCAGATAACCTTAAAAATATTCTGCAGCAGAACCAAAACAAAAGAAAACCATGAATCAACATATGAACATCACCTGATGCTGCTGAAGTGAACCAGAGCAAAGTTACAGAGGTTTGTATTAGAGACACAGCTAAGCGTTTTCCAATTTGGCATCATTTAAAAAGTTTATATTTCTTCGGTATTGAACCGCAGAAGTCAATAAAAATTATTTTATTATTTTATAATTATTAGGGCTTTCAGCCCTAACGGCGTCTCTGTGTACGTGCTCTTGGGTGAGAAGCTGACATCGTACAGATGCATCTGATGCGTTGGGTCTGTGCTTTGTGTTTACGTCTTTGTGCTAAATCCGTTTACCAGATTCAACTCTCATTTACTGTTTTAGCTGTTTGATGGTTGTTGAAATAGCTTTGTGAGGTTTACCCTGAGATAAATACATTTACCCAAAAAAAATCGATTTAGGGTTTAATGAATCGATATCGCTTTATCCAAGCTAAAATCAATTTTGAAACCCACCCCAACTCCCGACTGAGGCTTTGCACTACTGTGACAGTGTGTTTCATCTTCCACTGACAACTGGACTTCATATGTCATTCAAAGAACTGCCAACGAAATTTGAGGCAGACTACTGCATACAATAGTCCACCGTGATAGCTTACCGAGATGACTCTGTAGCCCCAGCCCGTCAGAGCCAGCACCTGCTGGAAGAACACCTCCGCTGTGCCACTGACTGGAGGGAGGAAGATGATGGGACAGCGAACACTCTTTGGCCCAGCATCATACAGTGACCACACCTTACTGTCATCATCATCAACAATAATCTGAGGAGAGAACCACAGCCATGTGACAGAGAGAGAGACCAGCAGCTTTTTTAAAACAACAGGCAAACAGAGAGACTGCAGCTCTTCGAGGCTGTCATGAAGACCAAACATTTTACAGTTGCTGTTTCCTGAGCCCATTCACTCACACCTGTTTTTCACAAACATTTATTATGAATTCTGATTTTTGTACATTGTATATCTATTTAATCATTCAAACATGGGCACTGCCCAGCTGTAGATTAAATGAAGCTTGGAAAAAAAAAGATTTTTTTTTATCGTCGATGAGCTGTTGCTGCTCTAGCTCAGCTGTCCGAGCATGTGATGCTGAAAGCAGCAGCCCTGTGAGTATTGCAAACAACATCAGTCTAAATGTGACCATGTGACAGATGGCTGACTGTGTTGAGGACAGAAGCCTTCAGTGCTCACATGACAGCAAAGCAGTAAGTCTGCAGTGGCAGAAAGCCTCATGCACACCAGAACTGCTGAGGACAGCCAGGCATTCAGTAGCTCAGACTACCCGCTTGGAACCTAACTATTTCCTGGCCCAGCGACGAAGTGTTCAGACAGCAGACCAACCCAGCCTTCGCAGTCTACGTGGGCCGGGTCCTCCAAAGACCAAGAAGGACGGAGGTGTGAGGCTGTGAAATGGGACGGTCTCGCCTTCAGATTTGCATCACCAGCTGTCTTGGTGGAGTTTAATAAACTCAGCCATCTGCCCCCTGCTATGTAAAATATAAAAGGATATTGGAGTAAATTCTCGACCATCTCACACTTCTGTTTTATCAGTTTTCTGTTTAACGTTTATTCAGCTGTGTGAAAACTATAAATTTAATCTCAGCCAAACTGATTTACTCAGGAACAAATAAAACACCGAAAAAAAGCCAAACAACAACATATTTAAGTTATTTATGTGACTTATATATCATGTTTAACCTGAGTAGCAAAAGACGGCGTGGGGTCTGAAAACGTGGTGCCCGGAGTCCGGTGTTCTTGTCGGCTCTAGTGAGCCTTGACCTCCCGGCTAGCCAATGAGCTGGTGTGTAACAGATGTCCCCGATAACGTCGGACCACTTTTGCAAATATGTGATGTCTTGATAAACTCAACAGATATTTGCAGTTTACACAGCTACATTCTTGCTTGAATTTATCTTAAAAATTTATTTTGTGACCCAGAAAGAGTAATATCTCAAACTCTTTAGCCGTGCTCCTTGGCCATTGCCACATTTGAAAAGTATTTTCATTATTTATATTATTATGGAAACATTATGAATAATAATTTAATTAATAAAGCATTGAAAAGAGTAATAAGAGTAATATTGCAACTAAGTAGCTGCCGCCATTGTTGAAAACTGGCTGGGCCCGGCTATGAATTTTGGAATAGGTTGGGCCACAAGGATACACCCGACCCATCTTACAAATTCTGAGAAATGAAGGATGCATTGGTCGGCCGCATTTGGATCAGCCTTCGAATTGGGACAGCCTTCGTTGCTTCGCTATGACGTAATCAGCCTTCAAATGCAACCCATGAATTGAGACACAGCCATTGTCATGCTCAGTGCTAAAGGTCACACATCTGGTGATGTGACCACAAGAATGCTTGTACCTCCAACTTGTAACCCTCCATGTATTCATGTACGCTGCACTGACACAATCACTGTGACATTTCAAAATGAAATACACTGCCATATCAGAAACACACGTATAACCACATAAACAACTCTCCTTTCAGTCATTCCAACTCCAAGCATAACGTTTTTACAGCGTTTCCAGCTCAATCATTTATGAAAACTCGGACATGAATGATAATGGTTCTGAAATTTCTTTCTTTTCTACATACATTCATTTTTAAAGGCCTATCTATCCACTTTTCCACATTTTGAAGTCTGGGGCCAGATTTGAACGCGAGCATTTCAAAAACTATTAAAGAAAAAGCTCCGAAACTGTCTTACATCAAAATTTGAATCTGTAATTTAGGACAGACGTTAAAAAAAACCCCTCAAAATTGTGTTTCTAATGCGACTTCCTGTACTTTAAACTCTCCCCGACTCCTACGGGGTGTGCTCCAGAAATATTTAACAATAATTTTCTAATACTAATTACTGCCAGGCTCTAATTACTGACATTTTTTGTTTTCCTACTGCTCAATCGCGCAAGAAAGATTAATAAAATTGCGTTTTCTTCATTTTTGTAGTTCATTGGAGCAGAAGGCCCTGGTGAGCTAAGATCATAGTTTCGGTTCCATCACTGGTATTAAACAGTAACCTGGCTTCTAACGGCATGCGAGATTGTTTTTCCTCGCAGAGTAGACACAGAGAGGACATGACAAGTGTGTACTTCCTCAATGACGCAGTGGGCCGAGCAGCTCTGTTTACTCACTCTCTTCAGTGGTACCGTGCTTCTGAACCAGTTGTAGTCCGGAGACACTTTAATCTCGTCCATCTGCGGACACACAAAGTAGCAGTCACATGATGGTGGCGTGCTTCGGCCGGGGCAGGTTCGGGGAGTAAACACCGCCCGCCGCGGTTATCTGCTGTTAGCTCCGCGGCTAACTGCACGACAGCACCAGCTACACAACTCACCACAGATGTTCACCGCGGCCTGAGACGCCGTGACGCTACTGTCACCGTGCTGCCCGTGGATGTCAGTCACCGTGTCCGGGCTCCAGGTCCATTACGGGGTACCGTCTCCTCAGCGGCCGCCTGCTCATGTGACTGCTTTCACACACTTCCGCAAAAGCTCCTGTCGCGGTAACCCCCCGGGCACTGTTTCTTCTTCGTCTATAGGTTTAATAAATAATGGATCGAAAGCTTCCCGCGCAGCGCTCCCTTCTGTCTCCGTTTAGGCTAATCTTCTAATTTATCTAATAAAAGCAAATATTGTGTAACTGCTCCAGGTTTGTATTATTGACTCCACCGAGATTAAATCCTTCACAGTGTTTGGTCCTTGGTCCTTACAGTTTAACTTTTATTAAAAAAAAAAAAAAACAACAACAAGTTGTTAGCTTCCCATAACTTCTTTAAGCTGACTTGATTGCAAACAGAAGATGCCTGAGAGGAGCCGAAAGGAGGAAGTGAGCGTTCAAAGCAGTCTCATGCTTTTGACTCACAGAGTGACGGATTATGCCCATGTTTAATATGAGTGCCCCAACCCCAAATATGAAAAAAGGCAATGGCACAATAGGTCCTTTCAATATTCAACAGCCTAACCCCATATCTTTTTAACTGTTCCTTTAATTTTGATTAAACCTGTATTGGAAGTTTAAATGCTGCAGTATCCAGAGATCTCTGCTGGTTCATAGCTAAGTAAGACTGGAATAGAGATACTAGAATTGACAAGAATTGAACTCCAAGATGGAAGTTTATTTAAAATCAAAACCGTAATTATATGGACAAATGACGAGACATTTACAGTTAGTACAGGCAGTTCATGTAAAAGGGGAAACCACAAGGGAATGCTAACTTTAGGAAAGAATTAAAAGACTACGAGAGATACAAATACTGATATAGAAGAAGACAATACTGCTGTGAGCATGTTAGTCAGACAAGTGGAGAATAATGACGAAAATGAGCAGATACAAAAAGGTCATTATATGTATTAGAGCAGGGATTCTTTCCTGTGTGAGACCGTCACATAAACACGTGCAGTGCAATTCAAGCAACCTAAAGACGTCCAGGCGCCTTTGCTTTACAGCTCCTTAAACCACCATTATAACAATAACAACAGATTGAACCTCCTAGCTCTTGATCTAGCTCCTAGATTAAGAATCTAGTTAATTGGTGCTGAATGAATAACTTGAGAAGGGAAAACATTAAAATAATCATGGAAATAAAACAGCTGATTATGTGAGCCCATTTCTATCGTTGTTCTTTTGTCGAGTGTGCTCCCGCACCGTTTTCCTGCCTGCATGAGTGAAAATAGGCTGTTAGGAAGATGACCTCTGCAGATGCACACACACAAACACTAGCAACTAGGGCTGCCTATTGATTTCTATAACTGATTCGAGTCCAATTGACAAGGTCCTGATTACTGATTACGGATTCCATTTCGACACAGACAGTCCAAAATATTATAATTCAGATCATTTATCAGTACATATCCATATTCTTATATCTATGTATAAAAACAAAGCTGACACTTGTGAGACTAGCTGATCATCACAGCAGACGTGTTTGTTACGTCATCACTTAACAACCAGTTTAACAGCCTCGCTCTTCCGGAAGGATGCGGCCCCTGATTGGGCATGTACTGTTCCACATTACCGCCTGTAGGTGGCGATGATGCAGCCGCAAGTTGGTTACCACACAAACATTAATAACTAAAGAAGAAGTAAATCGCCGCTTACTGTTCTGTTTAGCGCTCCAGCGGTGTTGTACGCTACTTTTTCTACGGATCCGGTGACTGTTAAAGCGCCATGGATAATTCGTACAGCTCAGACACTCCGGACTATAACGGCGGCTACGTGCACTCGCCGTACAGTCACCCCGGGCTTCACGAAGCGCATGAGCCAGACCTCACGGCTCCACCGTGGACGCCTCCTTACGACGCTCGTCCCTTCAGTGTGGGTTTCGCGGGGCCACCTTTTGCCCATCCTTATGGATTTGACCCCTCGTTGCCTCCGCCTGGCTTCGGCTGCCCACCCCCCGGACACCTCCTCAACGTGCCGCTCCCAAGCGGCCCCGGAGCCCTCCAGCAACTCCAAACAGGCCCTCACGCTCCCCGCTGTGACCGTGAGCTAGCGTCAGAACGCAGCCACACGGGGCACCGCGGTCCGGCAGTGACACAGGATCCGGACGATGATGTGGCCCGGCAGAGGAGGCAGGACATGAAATGGGTCAGACGATTCTTACAGGCCACAGGGAAGAAGAGCTACGAAAGGCTACAGAGCCAGCACCCGCCGCAGCTGAGCTCCATCTCCGCCCTCAGACAGGCTCTGTACGGGGCAGTTCAGCTCATTTCACAGCTGGAAGACGTCTGTCACACTTTGACTCACTCTGTGCACGATGACGGGGAGTGGACGCACTCATATTTACGGGCTTTAGGCGTGAAGGCAGAGCTGGCGGACAAAGTCAGACTTCTCACCGACTCCTCGCGGTTAGGTGAGCTGAAGGCTCAAGTGTCCCGGGCTGCTTGCAGGAGGCTCCGCAGACTGAGAGCCAGGAGAGAAGTGACGAGGGAGCAGAAAGACGCGGAAGAGCGCAGCTCTCTCAAAGAGACCGCTATAGACAAATGGAGGATGAAACTGATGCAAGAAGTGGAGGAGAAGAAAAAGGTATGGACGATGTCATCAGCAACATGTATAAAGAGTTAACTATTATACTTCCCGTGAATGTAATCATGGCCGGGGTTTCATATAATAAGACCAACGGCGTGTTGGGGACAATTTGCTTCACTTTTGCCTCTGTGTTAGATCACAGTGCTTCAAAGACTGTGTTTGTGAGCGGCAGCCAATCAGACTGCAGCAAGCTTAAAGAGCGCTTGGTTCTAAAACAAGAGGAGCTCCAAACAGCTTATTTCAGAGGATGAAGTGAAGGACTGCAACAAGTATGGGGTCCCAGAATGAAACACGAGGACTACTCTGATATGGCCACAGCTTGTTCCTGTCATAGCGTCTGTTGTCCTGTGTGGTTCCTGTAGACATTAAAGCGATGGAGCTACAAACGCTAACATTTGTGTTTGTGTTGCAGGAGAAGGAGCTGAAGATGGCTGCAGACTCTGTTCTTTGTGAGGTTAGGAAGAAGCAGGCGGATGTGAAGAGGATGCAGGACATCCTGAGATCCCTGGAGAAGCTGCGCAGGCTAAGGAAAGAGGCGGTATCCAAGAAAGGTGAGAGTGGGCGTTGTATTGAGCTGGATGCACTCAGGGTGAACTCTCCCATCTCCACCTGTCTGTCAGGCTGCAGCAAACCTGTTTGCTTGTTAAATCTTTCTTATTGATTGATGCTGGAGTCTTCAATGCTCTAGCATTGAATGGGCGTTGCTGACTAATAGATATATATATCGTATCATGTCTGAAATTTGCTGCTTCATAAAGTGACACTTGCTTTTTATAATTACAGGGCTCTTAACTTTTATGTGTGGTTATGGTAACAAATCACTTTAGATAACCTAATGGATTTTTTGTCGCATATAAGCTGTGACTCAGTGACAGCTCAGCTGTGTGAAGTGAAGCACATAATGAGCCTCATTTACGAACAGTTTACTAACAAAGCTGTGATTTATCAACATTTTCGGTCCTGATGTCTTCCACTCTACAAACAAATATGGAGTGCCTATGAGCACGTGTGTGAACAAATGAAGACTTGGCTGCCTTCTTAAACTTAAACACATCTTTAAAATGGAAATGAAACACTGAATGTATAAAAGCTAATTTATCCAATTGATTGTCTGTGTAACTGGGTTTCTTAAATGGACATAGATAAATTTATGTCAGGTTTTGAGACCAGTGCTCAATGGTGTAAATTATCCTTTACACTTATTTTCCCTGTACATTTAGTGTTTAATTTCCACTGTAAAATGAACACTGCTGCTACTGCTATTATGATAATTATGATGAATGCCTTTTGGTCATTATTTACAGTTGGTAAATGGAAAGGATTAAACACAGTAGCCAGTATTGCTTCTCTCTTTTGATCCCATCTTAAGTGAACTTCTCTTTCAGTAAATCCCTTCCATTACTATTGGAATTCTTAAAGTCTGTGTATTGTATTTTTTTTTTTCCAAAAATTGATCAATGCTTATTGATTTTCAGGTTTATAAAATAATAGATTGTATTTATTTGTTTTGTTTCAAACTGTGCAAACACTTTGGAGCGCTGGACCTGCTCAATCTTCCTCTTTGGACACAATTATTTGAGTTTCCTCAGCTGAACTTTGCCCTTTATTCATACCTTGTTGCCCTTTTTTAGTTTTTTGCTACCTCCTTGGCTGAGGTTCTAAGTGATCTGAGGTGATCCAAAAATCATGTCACAGACTGCATACCACTGATTGGTCAGTTAGTGGCATCACTTGATGAGTCATGAGAGCGACTCCTTTATGAAAATAGAAACTGCCTATTTATAAAAAAAAACCCAAAACAAAAAAACGACAGCTAGGAAACCAGCTGCACAGAAACAGCATCTCAAGATAAACATTTACATGGTCAACATTTTGGTTGGAATTACTGCAAAACTGCAAAAAATCTCTGTGGTTAATGACTTGTGACTAGTTGTTAGCAGAAAACACCACAACTAATCCTCCTTAGGAATATGGTATGAGCAAGGGTTATAATGACCCCCTCGAAAATCATACCCCGGCTGCTTTTAGCAACCAGGATTATAAATGAGGAAAAAAAAAACAAACATTTTAACATTTTTAAAGTCATCCAAAGTTGACATAGCTTTCATTCAGGAAATACATATGCATAACTTCTAAAACAAAAACACTGTTTGCCGTTGGTAAACACGAACACATTTCCTACCAGTCACAAACCTAACCATCCAATAATTGCAACTGCAAAGACATTATGGTGTAAGTGACTTATGTCTGTGCAGGCCTTCCAGTGTAAAGTGATGCAGATATTTTCATGCCCAAGTTTAAACTCAGACATAGATTCAGACATGAGACATGTGGCTCAATTTGTGCCAGGTGTCGTGGAAGTTTATTAACAATAAAAAACACAGCGCTTTTTTAAATACAGGTCATCCTTGACTGCCCCAGAGAGTGAGAAAGCGAGTTTACAGCCTTTATCTCCTCTTACAGTGTTACCTAAAGACTGCTTCCTGCCTCTTTCCCCCCCTTCCCGAGAGATATTAGAACAAAAGACTCCACTACCTGTTGAATCCCCCCACATGTTGCCTGAGTGTCTCCAACTTTCTCATGACACCTAACTGAGTGTGCAAGAAAGTTGAAACTGAATGCTATCCCACACACATTAAACTGAGTGACACACAAGTGATATTACTAAAACATGTTAGCAATACATAAAATAAATTTCCATCACACAGGCATTGTGACTGAGCTGCAGAGCGATGAGGTGTTCAGCGGCACACTGGAGCAGCTGAGGATGGTGATGAAGAAGAGGACCATAGTTTACTCTGCCGAGGAGAAGGCCCTGATGGTGATGTTGGAAGGAGAGCAGGAGGAGGAGAGGAGGAAAGAGCGGGAGCGCCGAGTGCGGAAGGAGAGAGAGAGACAACTGCAGAGGAAGCACAGAGTTGACTCCATGTTGTTTGGAGGTATGCCTTTGCACGTGTGTGTGTGCGCGTGCGTGCACGGGGTATGACTGTGTGCTGTCACTCACTGCTGTTGTGTTTGTTTGGTAGAGGAGTTCCCAGTCGACTGTGGCCTGCAGCCCTTCAGAGACTATTAC